>JARKIC010001949.1:0-86268 GCA_029378375.1 Mycena olivaceomarginata
AAACGGCGATGGTGCACGAGAAGAACCTCAAGATGCCGGAGAGATTTTACGACCTAATGATGGCTTTCAATAGATGTTCTATGTAGTCGGAATGGCCTCTAGGCTGTTGCAAGTGGCCGAATCCCGAGTCTCGACCCGGTTTGGACGTGAGAACTGGTCACGTTTTCCATCAAAAACCCAGGTCCTTGATCGCACCCGCCAACAGATTCAGACTCATTACAAAGAGCAGAGTGGTCCAGAAGACACCGCTATCGTCGACCTTTGGTCAACTCCTCGCGGCGGCTCGTAATTGCTCTGACCACAGGCTTTGATACTACGTCAGCTTGATTTCAAATCGTGTCAGTTTTTGACGGCATTCTTGCACAACAGTACTAACGTATGTTTGTGAACCTAGACATCAATCACTTAGTCTTGAAATTTATGGATCCCGTATGGGTATTTGTTCCTTGGATACTAAGTAGGGATACGGGAAGCTACAAACAAAATGACCGAGACTGCCCGGCACAAAACACCATACATCCCGAAGCTATGCATTAACGGAGAATCGAGCCCAGCTCTGCCTGCGAACTCGAACCGCGGTTATTGCTTTGGGCCGGCGGAGTCATCAGCGCTTTTTGGTCATGCTACGAGCCCGCATTGAGTCTATGACAATCCGGTGGACCTTCAGACGAAACAATATACCGACTGGCATGGATTCAGCAGACTTGAACTAAAGCTGACTGGTACCAATTTTACTGCAGCACCAGCGCTGTTCTTGTTTTCGGTTCCTCACTGAGTCCTTTTCCGGAGAGGGTCAAACCGCGCCGCCCTAGCTTCGCAGGTGGCCGCGCTGATCATCTGCCTTCAACCGTGCGAATGTTGTTCGGGTGATCTCGGCATGACTGCCGTCCTCTTCAACCTGGTGCGCAATAATTATCACTGGACCAAGAGTACAGATATCAACGAGTTCTTCCGAAAATCCTTTCACCCTTCGTCGAAACGAAAAAAAAAAGATTGCCATCGGGATAGACTCGTTTGCATTGGAGTGGTCGGACTCGGACAATGACACTCAACCCAGAGTCCGAACGAGTGGGCCGAACGGGTGCCCCTAATTTGAGGGCATCTGCGGCACCACAGTCAGCCCACCGTCTCGGCGTGAGAGGGGTAGGCCGAAAAATCGATGCCCGAGGCAATGCCCGATGCCAGGTGATCAATTCCCACCAATCAATGACGTCATTCGGGCAACAGCGGTCGGTTTGTCATGTTGACATTTGGTGTGGGTGTGGTTGAACGCGCTACAGGCAAAGAAGGTTGAAGAGTATAAAGGCAGAAGCCCTCGTCTGTCTTTTTATCACCTTCAACTGCCAACTGAAACACTTTTCTCCAACTCTAACAATGTCTAACACTCAGAAACTCATCCTCGTTATCGGTGCTACCGGCGCGCAGGGCCAAGCGGTGGTTGACGCGCTTCTTGCGCCAGACAACCAGGGAGCCCGTCGCCCTACACCGTGCGCGCGCTCACGAGAGATCCGGCAAGCAAACACGCGCTTGAGTTAGCCGCGCGGGCGTGGAATGCGTGAAGGGTTCGTCCCTCCATTCAGTGTTCAATTCCTTCTAGGTTTTGATTCTCACGAAAAAAAAAACGCCCGCAGGGTCATTCGAGGATTTGGACTCCGTTGCGCGCGCCTTAGACGGCGCATACGGTGCTTGGGTGAATACCGACGGCTTCACCGTGGGCGAAATAAAGGAAATCGTAAGTACGATGGTTGAACTGTCGCGCACACATAACTTTGCCTTCTGACAACAGCCTTTCCTTTATTATAATAGTACTTTGGCATGCGTATATTTGAGACGCCAAACGGGCCCGCACGCTGAGGCACTACGTGTGGAGCAGTCTTCCCTATGTTTCCAAGGTAAAACAAGTGAACATCGATGGTTCGTAAAGTCTGATCAGTCTTGAATGAAATAGATAACCGGGTTCGACCCCGAGTACAAGGTGGACCACATGGATGCGAAGGCCCGGGTGGCAGACTGGCTGCGCGCGCAGCCGTCGGTCGCCTCAGAGGATGCGCTCTCCTGGAGCATCGTGACGACGGGGCCGTACATGGAATTGTTGCTTGGGTAGGTTATGCCAGTAGCTTTATTCATCCGCTCGTTGACATCACTCTGCAGGGCCTATTCGACCCACTGAACGTTCGCGCTGATGGAACCGTTGTATTCGCCGCACCAGTCGCCAACGGCCAGATTCCTATGATCGCTCTGAAGGACCTGGGGTGGTGGGCACGCTATACTTTTGACCATCGCCTGGAAACCTCCGGAAGTGAACTCAATATCACTTCCGAGTGCGTTGGGTGGGACTATCTTGTCGAGGTATGCTTTCGCTCGTGTGTCGGCATACATTTCGGCTGATGGGATACAGACGTTCACGAAAGTCACCGGAAAAACCTGCCGTGTTCAAGCCACAGAGCCTGGACGAGTGGTGAACAAATTTTGACGATGGCGTAAACGACCCAGTGGCGAGCGACAAGACGCGAGGAGATGGTTCACGCACGATCCGCAACAATTTCTCCGCATTTTGGCGCGTCCTTCGCGACGACATCGTCCAGAAAGACATGGATTGGATCCCGACGCATACATCCCGGGACGTATACATTAGAGCGCTGGATGAGGGAGAATGACTACCAAGGAAGAACTGGTGCTGTGCTGAAAAATGCGCAGGAGGGGAGAGGGAAGTGGGGCCTCAAACACCGATGTTGTCAAGTTGTTGTGAAGGCTGCTAATCCTTATAATTTCTTGGAGATATGTGAATTCACTGTTATCCTCGAATCGACTTTAGAAGTACATATGATAAACTGAATTGAACTCGTTTTATTTAACCGTGCTTGGTCCAAGATACGCGACGCGATGACCACATGACTTCCCCCAACTTCTTTCACTTCTCTTTGATTTGTCTTTGATCATGACTTACCGCTGTCCACCTCGCTGCTTCCCTTCCATTCCCTTCCAGCTGACCGATTCCGCACGGATTTCTGCAACTTTTTTTGCAATTGGTCTGCTGTATATCCTCGACACGGGCCGTGCCACCAGCTGTGTATCCTTGGTTTTCCTTGGCTTTCTCCGACTTGGGATCTCTTTTCTCCTCTACTTCTCAGAGCTCTGGACTTTAGCCCTTCTTCAGAGTCATGACTCGGACAGTCCTAAATGATACACGTC
The DNA here is from genome assembly GCA_029378375.1 of Mycena olivaceomarginata. Classification (NCBI taxonomy): domain Eukaryota; kingdom Fungi; phylum Basidiomycota; class Agaricomycetes; order Agaricales; family Mycenaceae; genus Mycena; species Mycena olivaceomarginata. The sequence continues at coordinate 3,193 of JARKIC010001949.1, forward strand.
GTTCCATACTGTCAGGCACTGGTTCTTGCGCATGTGGACACTGACCTATACAATGCTTTTCTTGGAGAACGATAACGTCCGTCAGGTCGGACGCAACAACGGCGCGTAGCTTCTGTTCTTCGTTTATGCACGGTGCCGTGTTTCTCGCAGGAAACTGCAGTGCGAGAAATGGCACCTCCATGGTTTCTCCGTCTTTTCGAGGTCCGCCGCGGCTTACTTGCAATCTGCATTTGTTGATTATCAACGTCTTGTCGATTTTTCTCTAGATGGCGCTTTGGAATTTCATTAGGCTAATTAACACCGACAGACGCCCAGGTCCGCGAACAACGAACACTTCATAAGATGTCCTATTTTCTGCTCGAAATGGTGCATGCAGAGGGCTGGATAACGCCACTTTATCCCAGCTTTCTTCCAGCCCATCTGTCTGTCGGTGTGTCGTATGTGTTTCCGGCAATTTGGTCCTATGATCTCCGTAATCAGTCCAGCCCATTCTGGTATAGCCGGTTTGACGGAACGCCCACTTCGCACAGCTTGAGGTCAAGCCGGCCATAACAGTGCCTGACCGGATAGTAAACGGTAGCTCTCTCTTCCGCTCTTTCACGACAGCCTCACGCCGCTCCCTTTTGTGGTCACTTTTCTATTGCACGACCTTCATGTCTGGTCGCCGTCATGGTGTTTCATTGGCCCTTGAGCCTTATTTGCCTCTTCGCGGCTTCAAGTTCGACGCTCGCCACGCGGACTTTGAACGGGCGCTCAGCGCAGACCCAGGCTCGATGCAGCACCGGACTACGACTGGGCTACTAACTCGCAGCTCTTTTCTCCTTGCATTCTTACCGCCTACGTCTGGGGATCTTGGTTTCACTGGCAGTAAGTTCGGGGCGCCGAAAATTGTTTCACGTTTTCACTTGATTAACCTGTTTTTTCGAAGATTGGGATATACCGCAACTTGCAACCAAACCAATCGTACACCAACCCTAATTCCTCAACAGCAAATCTCTGTACATGGTAACCCCACTTCGACTCTTATCTCGACCAGCTCTGATATTGGCCTTGAAAGCTCCTGGCAGCATATAATCTCATCAGCGCGTGCACTGCGTGTCAAGGGTTCGACTCAGCGGTGGAGAAGTAAGCTGCGAAAAGCTACCACTGTTCTTATCCGAACTCATTTGATTCACCAGCTGGGCAGCATATGACCAGAATTGCAGTAGTTTCTTGACAGACTCGTAATCCGACCCCCTGTCTTCGCGATACTCATTGACCTGCTCCTCTGCAGATACTTTCCGTCCAACGTTACCCTGCCAACAGGCACGGCGATTCCTTTTTGGGCAGCCACATAATCGTACGTGATAGAAAACTCAGTCCGACGCTCGCTGATTATGTGCAGCCCGGACTTGGAATGATGGACACTTCAATACAGCCCAGGCCAAGCTCATCGCTCAAAAAAGTGCCTACCTATCACTCCTTTGCTCCCTCACTTACTAAATGATATTCGTTAGACAACCCGGATTTGGTACAAGGCCACAAGAAAAGCAAACCCCCGGTCGGGGCCATTGTTGGCGGTGTCATTGGCGGTGTGGCCGTCCTCGTGATCGGAGGAGCGATCGCGTTTCTGTTTATCCGAAAGCGCAAACCCGAGCAGACCAACGAGGGTGGCACGCACCCGTACTTGACCCGACCCCCCCACGGCCGCTCCGTATCTGATCTCTCTGGGAAGTCAATCCTCATACCGCGAAGCTTATCCATGGCCAACTCCCAAAGGCCCGGCACCATATATACTACCAACACCATCCACACGCACACTGGCAGTGTTCATTCGTTAACTTATGGGCTCCGGATTCACATCTCCGGCTCGTGCAATGTCGCCACCTTTGCCTGTGCAGGTTGCCAACCGAGATGATGTCATCGAACCGTTCACCCCTACGCCCGACGTCGCCACCGGTGTCCATGCGGGGACCCATGACACGCAAAACCTCCGAAACGACGCTGAGCACTGAACCCCCCGCGGCGATGGTTTGTCCAGGAGCGCTATGTCCCAGATACGGGTGACCATGCCCGGCGGAACCCTCCTGCATACAGCCCGTACCCTTCCCCTGCGTCTTCTCCTGAGCCCGTGGACCCCACACCGTCTTCTCCGCGAGGAGATTTCGCGCCGGGCCACCGCACGCGCCGCGAGAAGGCCTCAGTCGACACGCAGCAGTCGTATGATTCGAGCCCGAGCCACAATGGCGGCGAAAGCATCTCTGCCATCGACGATGTGATTGGCAGGATGGGGCTGACGATGGCGCCGGAGAGCGTCGTTGGCAGTACGATGGGGGCGCAGACTGTTTTCGACCGGGCGGAGCGCGAACGTTGTCTCGCGCCCGACGCACAAACCTAATGTCAGCAATCCCGATAACGATTCCACCCTTGGCCGAGGATAGTATGGGATGATGTTGCCGTGTAACGTTTCCGATCCTTTTCTTTTCTTGTAGCTGTTTCCCTTTTACAACGAACCAAATAGGCTACTTGCTATGGTGAAACTTTGTAGCCACATAATGAAAGAAAATGGTGTAGCATACGAATCACCTTCGTCTTTCATACGAACGGGACCCCCGATATCTCTCGCCATGTACTCTAGAGCTTTCTCAATGGAATTCTACATCCTGTCAAAGCGTGAACCCTATGCACATACAGAGTATCCACATGTGCGCTGCATATTCGGGTTTGCTTTTGGCAACCCGAAACCCACCTGGGTCTGTAGCCGAAACATTTCGTGGGCGAACGCCGCCAGTAGCGTGGCCGTCCATCAGAATACGCCGAAAAAACCCCCGATCTCCCGTCACTTGCTCGGGATATACGGGCTTCCTCGTTTCCCCGTCTGAAGATGTGGCACGCAGTCGGCCCGCGCTGTCGGCTGGGCGTATAAATTGCAAGCGGGAAGGCCTTCATGATCATGAGCTCTGTCGTGAGCCTTCTTATGAATGTTAGGTGTCAGGAAAAACTGCTTCGACCTAAATATGTGAGACGGAGGGATTGATTTCTTGCGCGGTGCATATGTATGGCCGGTGATCAATAGGGGGAGACTCCGAGCAAGACGTTACCTTCCCTTCTGGAGAACATTCGGTCGGGGCAATATGCTGAGGGGGCAATTAGGTCGAGGGCGAGGCTCGCTCCTCCGCTGCGTACCGAGTCAAGCCGTTACAGCCTCATCATTTGATTTCACCAAGCTGTGCGCGCGCTACTTTTGAACTAGAACATTACCCAGCCTGGCCTAGAAGCATAAACATGACTACTAAAGACAGTTATATCAGAAGCCCTCCCCGGACAGCCAACGCTGCACAAGAGCCAGAGCTCTTTCGGCTTGTCGTATGGAACCTGTGGGTCGACGAACTGAGCCATCTACTCGACACGAAGTTAGAGAATACTTATACAACACCATATGCCCCGCCTTGTCGATTGTGGCGAACGTGAGCCCCTTGGCGCTGCGCGCAAGGCCCGCCCGTCCCTTTGTGAAATCTCCTCCGACGGCCCACGGACGAGCGGCTCTGCGGCAAACTTGGGCCTGGCCGCTCCACTCGAGCGCAAGCGTCCAGCGTTCGTTTCCCGACCCAGTTGCATATCCAGTCATACGTCCCGACGTAAATGAGCACACGCACGCCGCGCTCAAGGAGGCCACCGACGTAGTCCCTGGGTTAAACGATAGCTGTCCATCTGTGCCCGGAAGGCTGAAACCGACGGCGGGCGCGCAGGAGGAGAAGTTGGTGGGGACAGCGTCGTCGACGCCCAGCGTCTTACGGACTGAGGGGCGGGAGAGGTAGGCACGGATGTGTCTATCTTGGAGGTTAGCGTGGAAATTTATAACTTGAGGAAACATACGCGGTCACGGGATAGCAGAGATTGTCTTTCAAGCCATCCGCGTCGCACGGCTGAGATATATCGTAGGGATTAAGCTCTACATTTTTTGCTTATTATATATATTGTCACAGGGAATGTGCCTACTCACCAGACTTCCAAAACGGCGCCTTGAGCTGGGTGTCACAGAAACTGGCTGCCGCCGCACAGTCGACGGCATCGAAGATATCTACGCAAGACTCTTTCAACCGGTTTCTCGCACCGCGGGACCTATAAATTCGTTGGTATTTGAACTGATATGAAATCACCCAGTGAGGTGTAGCTGATCCTCCCGATTGAGGTAAAATTCAACCGAGAGACATACCATCGGCTTCATCCGAACACAATCCCTGAATGATTACAGATAAATCTTCGGAGATTTTACGATATCGGAGGACTCACGCAATGCTGAGCGTGGGCGGGACGGACGCCGAGGTACACTGCATATCGAAGGAAGACGACATCTGGTGATAAAAATCTGTAATTCCGTTACCTGTACGAAGAGAGGGGGCGCGGTTAGTTTATTTTTCACCAGGACACGGAGGTAGGGGATGCAGAACGAGATATACCAATCATAATCGATGTTAGATTAATCGGAGTATAGCCCGCCGCAGCCAGTCTGGCATTTTGGTCGTAAACCTCCGCAGCAAAGACGGGAACATAGCGACCCTGTACGGGATCAGTCATCAGACAGAAGAACGGGGGGAACTCGACATACGCCGTAGGATTCGCCCGTAATATGGAACGAACGCCCCTTGAACTTGGTGAAATGCTCAAAGAAGACAAAGATGAAGGCGGCGATATCGTTGGCGCCTTCCTCAGTGGTACCCTGAACCGCGCATGACCGTTTTAGAACCAGGCACACATGCAAAAACGGGCCAAACTCACAACGGTCTCCCCGTAATCGGCGTATGAGAACCCGACGCCGATGGGCTGGTCAACGAAGAAGATGTTGGCGTTGGTGTTCCAGCTCTCCGGGTGGAATGTCGTCCCGTTGGCGTCCTTGTAGTAGAAAACAATAATTTGAATCGCACGGATTGTGATTTCAAATTCAAAGGAGACCTACAGATACGCGGCAGGGACCTTATTAATAAGCGAATTCAGTGCCAGGATATTGATTGGTTTCTCGACGTGTACGTACCGAGCTCCATGAACAATCCCAGGCTGGAGCTGCAGCCGGGCCTGCTGCGCGTTTAGTTGGAGATCTAAATTCTTCGAACATCGTGCACGCACCCGCCGTTGGTCCAGAAAATCACATCGTCCGTATCGGGATCGTTCCGGCTTTCGAAAAAATAGAAGAATATGTGGCGGGCCTCGATGTCAATATATCCGGTGTATGCCCTAGAGAACAGAGTGAGAATGGAACGATCCCACTGGGAAGCAGCAGAAAGAATCGCACTTGACGGTGTTATCACAGAACGAGCTTTTCTTGATGCGGACATTGTAGTTGGGGAAGACAGGGTGGCTCAAAACATGGAATGTTGTCTCCGATAGCGCGTTCATGTCCTCCATGGGTGTGAACAGACCTTCATCGTACGCGGATATCCTGAAGCCATTAGCACAAAGGATTGGCTCGAAGTTATGGTAGTCGTACTGAGGTATTCCTGAAATTTGTCCACTGAGGACCGTCTGAGACGCGTGTACGATGGCATAGAGCAGCTGGAAAAACATGAAGGCCCAAAGCATTTTGGTGCAGTGGAGGGCTCCAAATTCCGGTTATCCGGTAAGTCCGGTAATCAATTCAAATTCTTCCGACATCTTGCCGAACAATGCCGAACTGGTGAAAATAAAGAGAGATAAGATAAAGCCGCCGCTTGAGTCGCAGAGGATGAAAACTGTTGAGTTTTCATGACCAGTTAAGATCGAGCTCAAGCACGGAAGTGAGATACGCTTGGACCGTCCATTACATGGCCCGCAAACGCATGAGGATGCAGTCTGCGCTGCGGGTTTATATACGAACAAGCGCTCGCCGGCGCTTCGCGCCGGCTCCCACTTTATAAATAAGCGATGCCTGTCAGATGACGGCAGAAGTTCACAAATGGAGATACGGCTTCGGACGGACAGAGAGGCTTAATTTTATAAAGAGAGAGTGAAGTGAAGTGATGTTCCATCAACTACTAGTGAATCTACGACTCACGGTTGGAATACTCTCGCAAGTTGTCACTTGCAGAATCTCAACAAAATAATTGGTTTATCACGACCAGCCTGTTATCCATACCGTAACTAGTCCCCTTGACAATGGATTCAGATGAACGGCGAATTGAGACATCAGAGTTCCTTCCCGAGCTCCTTGGCTGCTCATTACAACGTCGAGTGTGTCGGGTGAGCAAATGGACTTTGAGAAAACAACCTGTGAATTTCTTGCTGGGACTGACGAGAAGGGTCTACAGGAGTCCTCAGTCAGAGTCAACGGAAAGAAGAGATAATTCCTACGATAATCTGGATTTGTCGGTGCCCTTGGAGAACACAGATTGCAGGGACAGCGGCTTCGCCCAGTGTCGAGACTGTCGCTGCGATAAGCAGCCGATACTTGGGTCCAGACAGAAGGCATACGCTGATTCAGAACTTTCGTCCTCGGACCCACCGCTGTCGAACGGATGTGCATCCAAATCCATTTCTTCGCCGTCAGCGTCTGGTGGGCCCCACCACACGGTATCAGGCTCCACGGCCATTTGTGCCTCTGCTTTGAATTAAGTCCCAGCAACCAATGTCAGAGCATTTTAATTCCTCACTGTCAGATTCACGCTCATCATGTGGGGAAAAGCCTGGACTGATCGACAAAGCCTCCGTTCGAGTCTGATCATGGTCGAGAATAGACAGGGATAGATCACGGAGGAAAAGATCCGACAACATCTCCGCCTGTGATTCATCGGGGATGTCATGAGGCCTTTCGGTATAATCAGCATACAGGTCTAGCTGAGCCCTGGAGCAATATTCGGCGTCAAGGTTCAGCGATTGAACTATCAACTAGTCAGTAAGCAAATTTGAAACCCGCAAAGAAGAATAACGACGCTCACAGGCGTTTAACAAGTTTTTCGGATGATTCGTCGTCGGAGGCGTTATCATAAGAGGACAGAAAGAGATTCGTTAGTCGTGTTGGGAGAGGAAGGCGCAGAGTTTGGGCCGAGAAGTCTATCGAGACACCGTCCAACGAATGCGATGCATACCTCTCTTGCCGAGCCTCTCGCTGCTGGTTTTCCTCCGCCAGCTCATTCAATATAGACTCCAGGAAGCTCTCCATCTCCGTGTCTGTCACAAAACCCATCTTGCCGCGTAGGTGATCCCGAGGTAGGAGGAGATGCCCCTGCCCCAGTCGCGCCGGCGTAAGTCGTTCGACTTCCGCCGCGCCTTCTTATTCGGAGCGCGCGCCCGCCCAGCGCAGAATTGGATTCTTCCGAAGAGGAATTTAGCACGGATGGGAGCTTGCGCTTCAAAGCAGCAGGCGAAGGAGCTGCGAACTCTGCATCACTGAGATCCATGAGAGCCTCGTCATCGAAAGAACAAGTCCGAAAATTGAGAGAGAGGACTGCCGTGTGTCGGATCGGCGAACGAAACGGAACCGAGAGCGAGAGCAGTGTCTGCATCTAGTAGGGCCAATGAAATGCTGGAAAAAAACCTCGGGGAATGACAGAAATGCAGACCATTTGAAATCGCTCCCGTATGCATGGATGGTCCAGAATTCGAGAAAGCCATTATGTGAACGACAGTTTCAAAGTCCCAGTGAGCGGTGGGAACAAGGTGGGAAGTGGGATTCAACGTCCGGCGAATGGGGATGCGCTGGGCCTGCGGTTTAGTCGCAGTCGCCCAAAAATTAGGCCTCTACCTACTGCCGCCACCACAATTAGCAGTGGAGGTGTGGGCGCTTGAAAAGAGAGGGGACGTGACAAACTTGTGACGGATGTTTGCATGCTTATGATCGGATGTCGGTACTACCCCCAATTCCAAAACCAAATCGAGAAACGGCGACCGACGGTCGAGTTCTCTCAATCGTCCTATCCAGGAGTCCACTGATTTTCACAAAATACGTAGCATTTGTGCTCAGCATTTGGCTATGAATCAAGAAATTCGCGGTCCGCGGCTTCCACAACTTCACCTCCGCCTCCGCCTCCTCCTGAATTCGAAACTCGACGCGTCACCGACTCCACAAACGACCCAGCCGTGCTCCCGTCAAACCACTATCCTCTTTTTTATCGTATCGGCAGGCTTGATTCCTTGCGGCGGAAATGAATATTTCATATTTCCAAAAGAGGCCGGGACGCGTGGTCGAGTACAAGGTATCCGAGTCCGAATTGACTTGCCCCTCCCCTCCGTACTCCAGCATTCGGAGATTGACGACACTTGCGAAAGGTCATCTTCAGGCCAGCTCGGGGCGCCTCCGCGGTTATGGGGCAAGCCGGGCGACCGGGAAGAGGAAGTGGCTGGCAACGGGCGAGCGACCACTCCGCGACATCGATGCGGCAGCGGCAGATTACGAAGAGAAGACTAGTATAATACGACCCTGCGCGAGATTTTCTAAATTGCTGGACATCGATAGGATTGTCGCGCGAAAGACCGCGCATGTAGACAGTGTGAGGGCCCGGGGTGTGCAGGAGATAGATCGAAGAAGGCGTCGAAGGCTGCGGGCTAAAAGCTCAGACACGATTCATATCAAAGGGAGAAATGACAGCCGTACCACTAAGCACCGAGCAGTAGTACGAATGCATTGCCGAGCCAGGGCGAGACGCGGAACGAAAGCAGGGAGGGACCAAAGCGAAGATGAGCCCATCGAAAGCGAGAGTCAGGAACGCGAAGACAGCAGAGAAGAGAGCGTGCACGGGACTGAGCTTGCAGGGAACGCGGGACGAGACGCTAGTAGGTTAGACGCGGAAGAAAGGGCTAGCAATACGCGGATCAGCACTGGGCCGGAAGTCTCATGATGAGACGCACGGGTAGGAAGGGGCCTTGATACAGACGGCGTTACCGTGGTGGTGGATATGTACCACTGGGCGGAGAACAGGTGGGGGTCCGGAACCTGCAAATGTAGATGCGGAATGATGAAAGACGAGACGAGACGACCTTGCAGAAATACAGATGGAATAGGCATAAGAAGACGGGGATGGGGATCTCGCCGCGGATTGAGGGAGCACTGGCTGTTAGGGCGGAGTAGGTTCCCTGGGGCGGGAGGGCCGACTGTGCGTCAAGATCAGTCAAAGCACACGGAGACGCAGCATGAGCATATAGCAGGTAAATGGAGTGAGGGCAAGACGGCGAGGGCAGCCGTCGCGTTGTCTGGGTGGGGAGGGAGGAGACATAAAGGAAACAGGGTATCGCCGATCGGGGATCGATCAGCTTGGGAAACTGCGCGAAGAAGGGGGCGTACGATGGCTGCGGAAGGACGGGGCGGCCTCTGTGCAGTGTGGGTATACAAGGCAGCGGATGGAGGCGTGCGCTTCGGTACGGGGCGGAGCGTCCCAGCTGAAGAGAGGTACGAGCGGCGAAGAGACAATACAGACGCGGGGCATCACCGATCTAGAACTAATCAGCTTGGGAAAGGTATACATAAAGACAGCAATGCACGGTGGTGCCCAATGAATCACAGAGAGCCGGAGAGAGACAGGACGGCCGCCGGAGTAGAAGGAGGAAGGTAGGTCGCGCAGCGGCTCGCAACTCCTCTTCTTGAACGAGATAGTGGTAAGCCGATTGCAGAGACGATCGCACTCGACCGCGTCGCTCTTGGTGGGTTGGAAGGAGAGGCCACCGAGGCACGGCGCGAGCATGTCGAGTGAGTCAAGCGCCCACGGCACCGTCTCCTTCCGTTATCTCTCTGATCGCCGATCAGTGGCTGTATGTCTGGTGTTGTTCCATCCAGGAACGCAACACCTCAGGGTGCACCGCCGAAATTACGTAAAGGGCCTTTAAGGGGGTTATTTTGTAGTAAGATAACCCCCCTTTAAGGCCCTCATCCGCCAGGCGGACATATTCATAACGATGATGTCATGTCTACTTTGGGAAACTTGCGGCTGGCGGATGCACCCGCCCTGCCATATACCTGCTGCCGTACCGTCTGCCGGTGCCTTTGTCTCACGTCTTGCTATTACACCCACTGTTTGTAGTCTGTTTAGGTTTGAATTGACCCACATTTGGCCCATTGCACCCCTGCTAGACATGCCTGTACACCACCTGCCCACCCTCGATTGTGCCGCCTACCGCTCCTTCCTTGTGTCTCCGGCTCCCTTCTGTGTTTTCTCATTTCAGTATGATCTTTGCGACCTTCCTAGGTTCAGTCCGACTCAAAATTTGGCATAGAACCACGTGGCGGACACATCCTGCCATCAATTGTTGGCCTGGTTCTTGAACTGATTTTCACGCGATGGTGCTCCGATTGAGTGAATAAACTTCCAACTAATATACTGCTTACTTCTAGGTTTGATCTGATTGAATTCCAACCCAATGATCACAGCGGCGGACATCCGCTTATTGAGTACAAGGCCGATTATTGCTTGAGTTTTGTGTGCTCTGATACTCTGATTAGCATGATTAACTTCAAACTAATGCATTGATAACCTATATAATGACTTTGGGTCCATGGAAGATTGGGGCAGATGTGTCTTCCACTACAATGTAACTCCAATCTTTGTCTCGTCTTTGTTGATTTGGATTGGCACTTGTATTAAAGTATGTTCTTTTCAACATCCTGAAACTCCAGTTTAAATCTTTCGAACATGGCCGTGAATGCATCACAAACTGAGAAGATGCTGATTGGATTGGCCATTGGCAGGATGCATCTGCTAAAGATTCTCACGGTTGAATCTCAGAGTTTTAGAACAGCCAAATGCAGCACAGATCTGCACAGTCAGATGTGCAGGACAACGCTACACTACATCCAAATCGTCCGTGCCAGTGATAGACACATCTGCCCACTTTGATGTAAGTGGCGGATGTCTGCACCAGTGGCGGATGCATCCGCCAACCTTTTATGTAAGTGTTGATTGGCCAATCAGGAACTGTATAAACCTCCATCTAATTTGTTTTTTTTATATTGAACTCAATTCCCAAGGTTTCAAACACATCTTAGGGGTGGAATATGATTCTAAACCCCCTCTGATTTCGGTCCGATTTATTTCATAATTTTGTATCATATATGAAGTGTATGGACCCCGTTGGTGCATACTTGCACCCGATTCAACTGTGAACCTTGTTGGCTTTCCAGTTTTGTTCATGCACACAACATCATATCCAGTGCAAAAATCTGAAATAATCACACTGAAACCAGAGGGGGTTCAGAATCATATTCCACCCCAGAGATGTGTTCAAACCTTGAGAATTGAGTCCAACATAAAAAAAACAAATTAGATGGAGGTTTATACAGCTCCTGATTGGCCAATCAGCACTTACATAAAAGGTTGCGGATGCATCCGCTATTTGCAGACATCCGCCGCTTACATTTAGAGTGAACAGATGTATCTGCCACTGGCATAAACAACTTGGAGGCAGTGTACTGTTGCGTTGCGCACCCGAGTATACAAATTCATGCTGTTCTGAGCCCTGAGCATGTGGCGGCCATCCGCTGCTACCTGTGATTCATGAACCTGAATCTGATCATGAATTTGATCATATTGCACTTAGAAGGAAACAATATGTCAGTAGTGAGACTGATCACAAAGTTTCAACGAATCAAGCTTACAACCAATTGGCAGACTAGTCCGCCTGGCTCTGGTTTGTGAGCCAAATTGAACTCGGAGAGGATGGAGAGATCATAAAAGATGCAAATACACATATTGATACAAGAGAGGACAAGCAGTGTGATAGAGCAGTGGGTACCGTGCTAATTGATAGTGGGGCAGACTAGTCTGCCTGTTGTTCCAGGCTCCGGATTTCAAGCCAAATTAAACTCAAAGAGGAAGAGTAGACCATACTGGATTTAAACAAGCACTGACACAAGAGGGGAAAGAACAACAGTACATGGTAAGTAGTGTAATTGACTGCAGGGCAGACTAGTCCGCACTTTGTTCCATGCTTTGAATTTCGAGCCAAATCACACTCAGAGAGTATGAAGAGATCATATTGGATGCAAACATGTACTGACACAAGAGGGGAAACAGTGGTGCATGGTTGAGTAGCAAGAACCATGCTAATTTAAGGCTGGCGGACTAGTCCGGGTGTTGTTCCAGGGTCCGAATTTTGAGCCAATTGAACCCAGAGAGGACGGAGAAATCACATTAGACCCAGGCACATACTACGAGAAGGGTACGGGAAGCTGGAGGAGGGTGGCAGGGGCGGGTTTGGGGAGCATGGTGCTGGCAGCTGCGGACCAAAATAGAATATATTTCCAAATTGGGCTATTATACATAGCTGACTACCTGTCCGCGCGGCGGACAAGGGCCTTTAAGGGGGGTTATTGTACTACAAAATAACCCCCCTTAAAGGCCCTTTACGTAATTTTGGCGGTTGCACCCTGAGGTGCGTTTCCACTCTTCTCTACTTTCTTCCCCGCTGCGGCTGGGACACTCATCTGCCCAAGATGATGACAAAAACACGATACATCGTGCTAACCCTCGCTATCCTTGTATGTATTATAACCAGTAAAGTGCAATATGCCAACTGTGCACAGATACTTGAGTCTAGTGGCACTACATTATCACCTTCTCGCACGAAGGCTACGGCCGCGCCACGTCCCTCGACAGCCTGCGCAAGTCCTGGGGCGGAATCGGGTCGTCTGCGGGGCCAGACGACGACCGCGGCCCCAAAGTGTACCACGAACCGCCCTTACAAGACGCTCGTGCCCGAAAAATACTACTTTACGCCCGACGCCAACGGGACGATGCCGTGCCACGCGAACGCCACCATCGTCGTGCTCGCGCGCAACGGCGACCTCAACGGCGTGGTGAAGAGCCTCTCACAGCTCGAGGCCAAGTTCAACGCGCGGTTTGGCTATCCGTATGTGTTCCTCAATGAGGAGCCATTCTCGGATGAGTTTAGGCGGGCGATTTTGGGGTTGACCTCGAATAAGGTGGAGTTTAGGCTGATTCCGAAGAAGCATTGGCATCAGCCCGAGTGGGTGGATGAAGAAAAGGCAAGAGCGGAGGGGGGGGGGGGAAGATAGAGGATGTTATTTATGGGGGCAGCGTTCCGTACCGGAACATATGCCTCTTCAACTCGGGCTTATTCTTCCGCCACCCGCTCCTCGACAAGTACCGGTACTACTGGCATGTCGAGTGCGTGCCGTTCCCCGTTCCTCTCTTAATGTGCTAACGACGCTGCTCCGCAGACCCGACGTCCGCTTCTTCTGTCCGCTCTCGTACGGCCCCTTCCTCTTCATGCAGGACGAGGGCAAGAAGTACGGCTTCCCGGTCTCGCTGCCCGAGTGAGTCCCATTCCGTCCTTTATTTATGCCTGCCGTCTCCATTCTCCTGCCACAACGCCACTTCCTTCTCCCAAGCTCGCCTCGTTCCCCCCTTCCTCCTCTCCACGCACCTGATTTACCTCACCTCCCTTTGCCTGTCCTCCCCGACGTCCCTGTTTCTCATTCCTGTCCTTCTCTTCCTTCCCCATCCTCCCGCATTAATCCCTTCGCCCGTCCCTCCTTTCCACCCCTTCCTCCTCCTTCTGCCTTCCTGTCGTTTCTTGTCCTTGTCTCCCCCATACATCGACGCGCCTCGCGCCCCCCGCTGCGCCCGTAACCAAACATTCTCGAGATCACTGATCATTCTGGCTTCTTACCGCCACCACGTCGCGTCACTGCCATTTCTTCTTACTCCCCGTACTTCCGCTGTGTTTCTTCGACACCACTGCCTCACCCCTCACACTGTCCTTATTTATTGTTCAGCTTTATTTCTCTCAGACATGGTATCTTTCCGTTTTCGCTCCTATCTCCTTTTCTATTTATTCTGTATCATGTAGCCCTCTTCTATACAATTTGTTACCCCCCACGAACTCATCCCTCCCGGCCTTCGTCGTTGCCGCGGACTTGGTCCATTCTTGAGAAGCTGTTATTCCACCTCACACACTGTTCCTTCCTTCCGCGCTTTCACGGTTGGTTGGTTCAGCATTAGCATCGGTATTATTTGCAGCAACGTAGCAAACACCGCTGACGGATACCCTGTTTACAAACTTTGGAGAACTGCGTCGAACTGTATACAGATGCGGTAATGAGCCGTGTATGTACCCATCTCTTTGGACTTCGGTTGATGGGAGTTTTCTTTTCAAAAAAACTCTGAGAAAACAAAAGAGTAACTCGGTTGAAAAAGAGAACTTGAACCCTGGCTTGGCCCCGAATCGAACGGGTGCCCTACTTGAATTTCCAAGCGAGGACTCACAACAGACAGTGTGCAGGGCGGGCCACCGCTACCGAGCCTCATGCCTATCTCTTTGGACTTGGGTTGGTGGGATCCGGAGTGTTCAGAGCGAAATCAAAAATAAATAAATTGAGGCTTCGAAGAGATCATGTCTCGGCCCCAATCGAACGGGTTCTCTGCTTATTTGGGAGGAGGACCAAGCTGTGCACAGGTGCGGACCTCCGCTACCGAGCCATCCTTTACAAAAATGGAGGAAAAAAGTTTGGAAAACCAAGCATGGCCCGGTCCCGAATCGAACGGATACCCTGCTGAAACCCTAAACTGAGATGGAATAGAGTGCAGGTGCAGGCCTCGCTACCGAGCCTTTTCCGTACTTTTTTCAGCTTGCCTATGCCCAGGCGTTCGCAAAATTGAAGAAAAAGGTGGCTCGTACTTTCAAAAGCTGAATAGAGGAAGCAACTGGCTCAGCCCTGAATCGAACGGGCACCCTGCAGAGATGTGCTCTGAAAAACGAACACAGAGTGCAGGTGCGCGCCACCGCTACCGAGCCTTATATCTATCGTTTTGGACTTTGGCTGGGGAGTGTTCACAGAAAAAACCAAGGAAATGAGACCAAGTTTTCAAGGACCCATGGACCGACCCCAAATTGAACGGGTATCCCGCGTAATATTGTCTGCAATATAGAGCGCAGGTGCGGACCTCCGCTACCGAGCCATACAACTTCGGAGTTATCAGCTCGTGCCTCGCTATATATACATCTTGGTAGCGTCTCTTTAAGAGAGACGTAAGAACTGTCCCACAATCAGCGCTTCTCGCCGTTCGACATGTAAGACAGCTTGGGTGGATTTCAGATCGGCACCTAATCGGCGCTAGAAAGGTGCACCGATTTCTCGGATTTTAATGGGAAGATAACGGGCAGCCATGCGTCTACTGCGCGTCTAATGAGCTGCTTTTGCCATTGGGTGGCATCTGTATTCACTGCGATGCTGGGTGCCAGCGCTTGTTGTATTTTGTCCCTCCCTGCATCTGCAGTCGAGGGTACCTACATGAACGTATTGAGAAATCGGTCTGCGGAACCAGTTACCTGGACACCGCTTTTCGTTCTGCCTCCCGCTGGCACTGCGACCGCCGATAGAAGTCGGAAAGCCATCAAGAGCGAGACTTGTGTACCGAACCTCGGGTTCGGTGCAACATGGGTTCGGTTCAGGTTCGGGTAAGGTTCGAACCTCAAAAATTTCTCACCTACTTTTCAACGGTGGAAGGAGGCTTGGGGATTGGCAAGAGGTTTGATATTTCTCCCCGCTCATCCATAACAATAAGGTTTTCATTTAAGCTGAATTGTGGGGCAAACTGTCACCTTGATTCAACAATTGCTCCGAAATGCGTTGACTTCTATCACCTCCACTCCAATCTCGTGGGCAGTTGCATTTGTGGCAATGGAGGGCCTACAGCTGAAACAACCATTAGAGAGCTTGCCCAAAAGCCGCATGCAGCTTTCAAAGCCACAGATGGCACTATATTTTTTTTGCTTCGGAGCATCACCAGGAGTGTTGAATAGCACCCTCTGCCAGAGCGAAAAAAAATAAAAAGCCGCATGTGGTGAGTTTGCACGCCCAAAAGCCGCATGCGGCTTTTGCGCAAGCTCTCTATTGGGTAAACCCAATAAAAGTGAAATTTACGCAAGAATTCGTTGTTTTGGAAGCCCCAAATGGTTGAGGTTCGAACGGGTTCGAAAAAGATCAAAATCTCCGAACCTTGAACCGCACCTTGGGTTCGGTTCGGTTTTTTTGGAGTGTCCGAACCCACATTCAGGTGCGGTTCGGGTTCGGTTCAGATTCGGGAAGGGTTCAGAACCGAACTCCGGCAACACTGGTATTCTGAGCCATCTACTTACAGTTTGACCACGTTCCTTGCTTACACAAATGATATTATGGTACGAGTGGTGATGCCCTCCTTATTGGGTTGAGCCATGTGAGATCGGAGTTTGAAGAATTCGTTGTGCAAAGAGTGCAAGAGGAAAACCTGGACAATATGATTCGGGAGATCTGTCTACATATCACTTTCCGGGAAGCCACATCCCCTCTACCTGTTCCACTCCCTCCACCGGATGCAACCACCCCACTCTGCGCTCAACAAACTGCTCCAACATAGGCTTCAACTTTGTCTCGTGCAGGCTGAAATCGTCCACAGTGCCGATACGCAGCACACTCAGCTCCGGGAACGCCGAGCTGCAGCGGTACATGAGCGTGCCGCATGTCTTGCAGAAGAAGTTCGTCATCGTGTTGCTCGAGGCGATGGTGCGCGCCTGGGCGTAGGTGCTGAGGTTCTCGCGGCCGCGGACGTGCGTCAAATGCGTGTTGACGACGCTGAAGTTGGACGCAAACATGGACGCGGTGACTTTGCGGCAGTCCGCGCAGTTGCAGACAAATATGTGGATGATACCTGGGCCTGGGTTGGCTGGGTCCGTGTCAGCGTTTGATTCCGAAGGGGAAGCAACCAGAATCGAAGAGAATGAAGCCTGGCCAGGACTTACAAATTTTAGCTGAACAGCGCCGCAAAAGCACGTGGCTGTAGCTTCCTCCTCGTTCGACCAGCCGTCATTGTCGCCGCCAGCCAGAGGGAAGTATGATTCTGTTCTGTCGGCGGGTGTAGCAGCAGCAGGCATGACTGTGCTTGCGAAGTTTAGAGGTGATACTGAGGTGTGGAAAACTCGGCGAGAAGGATTGTCCGATACCAAAGGATGGATTTGAGTCCCTTCTTTTATACAGTTGAACTTTAGCGCAGATCCCCGGAGTTCATCGGCGGCGACTTCGGGCTTGCTTCGGCGGCTTACAGATATTATCATATCGAATGGTTTGTAAACTTTTTAACGATTGCTGAGTCCCCTCGAAGTCAGAAGCACGGTAGGCGTTCTACGGACTGCCGAAATATCGTGTGAGGTGGATGCCTAAAAGAGCATTTTTGAACTTAAGTTTGCGCAGCAGGTACTTTACAAAAATGGAGAAAAACCGGAAAGAAATTGGATGGCTTGGCCCCGAATCGAACGGGTCCTCTGCTTAAATGGGAAATAAGTGCGGCAGAACAGATTGCAGGTGTCAGCCTCCACTACCGAGCTCTGACCATAGCTTATTGAACCGGAGATTTCGCAGCGAATTCTTTGCAAAATTGGGGCAAAAAGATACCTGCTTCGAGAGTTGTTGGAATGGCTCAGTCCCGAATCGAACGGGTTCTAAGGATTGCCACTGGATAGCCGAGTAGGCAGTCACAGATAGTACAAGCTTTTGAGAACTGCGCCGAACTGTACATAGGTGCGGACCACCGCTACCAAGCCGTGTGTGTACCCATCCCCCCGGCCTTCGGTTAATGAGAGTTTTTTTATAAAAACTCTGAAAGAACAAAGGAGTAACTTGGTTGGGAAAGAGAACCTTGGCTTGGCCTCGAATTAGTCTCTTATAAACAGTATAACCTCGTACCTCGGTTGTTATAGCCTCGAATCGACCCTACTCAAATCTCCTAGCAAGGACTCACAACAGACAGGGTGCAGGGGCGGGCCACCGCTACCGAGCCTTATACCCATCTCTTTGCACTTGGGTTGGTGGGAGTGTTTAGAGCAAAATCTAGAAAAAACAGAAGACTAATATCCTATGGCTTAAGCCCCGAATCGAACAGGCACCCCGCTTAAACCAGTTGAAGGGTTCCTGATTACAGAATGCAGGTGTGATCCACCGCTGCCAAGCCGCTACCTGGTGCTTTGAACTTACTTTTGTTGGGGCGGCATGCAAGCCAAAATGGGAGAAAAAAATGACGCTTCGGATTCACATCATGGCTTGGTCCCGAATCGAACGGGTGTTCTGCGTAAATTCTGTTGGGATCCAGAGTTTTCTATGCGGTACAGGTGCGGCCAACTGCTACCGAGCCGTGTACCTAATGTTTTGAACTTGGGTTGGTAGGTGTCTTCAGATCAAAATCTCAAAGAGCGGCAGCGGCTCGGCCCTGAATCGAACGGGCATCCTGTAGACATGTGCTATGAGATGGAATAGTCTAAGAGCACAGGTGCGGGCCACCGCTACCGAGCCGTATACTTGGTGTTTTGAACGTTGGTCAATTGGTGGGTTTGTTCTTCAAGACAGATTAGTGAAAAAAAATTGTTTCAGTGATACGACTACACGACTCAGCCCCGAATCGAACGGGTGCCCTGCTCATATGAGAAGGGCTGTGCGGGACTGTGCACAGGTGCGGATTCCGCTACGGAGCCGTGCACCTATATTTTCGAACCCCACTTTGTGGGTGTTTTCAGAAAAAAAATCCGAGAAAAAGTAGTTTGAAAACTCGCTTAGCGCTCAGGCCCGAATCGAACGGGTGGGTATCCTGCGGAAATCTGTCCAGGAAGGAAACCGAAAACAGAGAGTGCAGGTGCGGGCCACCGCTACCGAGCGTATACATACATAATGTTTTGAGCCCGAGTGTGTGCGACAAATCCTTTGCAAAATCGGAGCAAAATCAATTTACTCCCAAATGTCCATGGCTTGGCCCCGAGTCGAACGGTGTCCATGCTCAAACCCTGGAAATGAAGATGGTATAGAGTGCAGGTGCGGGCCTCCGCTACCGAGCCTTTTCTGTATCGTTTTCAGCTTGCCTATGCCCAGGCTTCCGCAAAATTAGAGAAAAAGATGGACGACTAAGCCTATGAATGGCTCGGCCCCGAGTCGAACGGGTACCCTGCTTAGATCGTGATAGTATTACGTGGGCACAGAGTGCAGGTGCGGCCCACCACTACCGAGCCGTATTTGTACTTTTCCGACCCTGAGTTTGTGTCGCAGATCATCCTTGCAAAATTGGAGGAAAAAAGTCAAGTACTCGCGCGCCGAATGGCTCGGTCCCGAACCGAATTTCGGGTCGTGTAAACCACGAGTGGGATTCTTGATCATAGAATGCGGGTGGGAGCCACCGCTACCAAGCCTTGTCTATACTTTTTTCAGCTTGCCTATGCCGAGGATCGTCCACAAAAGTAGAGAAAAAGTTGGACGACGGTTAAATGGCTCGGCCCCCGAGTCGAACGGGTATCCCGCGTAAATTATGTGGTCTGACGGCCTTGATACAGTGCAGGTGCGGACCTCCGCTACCGAGACGTGTACTCAGGTCTTTGGACTTGACCTTGTCACCGGGTGTTCAGGACGAAGTCTGACCAAAAGATTTCAACGAGCGCCGCCCTATGATTTAGCCCCGAATCGAACGGGTATCCCGCGTGAATTCTCTCGTGCGCCCTGTTTTCATATATGCAGTGGCGGGTGCGACCAACCGCTACTGAGCGTGTAGATGATCTTTGAGGGGTTGGATATTCAAGGTAGTTGAGCTGTTGAGAGTCGAGGTTGAGACCGTCGACTTAC
The DNA here is from genome assembly GCA_029378375.1 of Mycena olivaceomarginata. Classification (NCBI taxonomy): domain Eukaryota; kingdom Fungi; phylum Basidiomycota; class Agaricomycetes; order Agaricales; family Mycenaceae; genus Mycena; species Mycena olivaceomarginata. Next base: position 22,724 of record JARKIC010001949.1, read on the forward strand.
GGATTACGTTGGAAATTGGGAGAATTCAGAGTCTAGAACAAGAAAGTCGAAGCGTTCAAAACCGCGATATCTATTGTTGTCGAGGCATAGTTTGAGCCACAGAAGCCCGAGAGTCCAGCCTGCAGATCAGAGATGGTCGATGCGCGGTAGGTACCACGTCACAAGCAGTCACACGCCGTTTCCACTCTTCTCTGCTTTCTTCCCCGCTGCGGCTGGGACACTCATCTGCCCAAGATGATGACAAAAACACGATACATCGTGCTAACCCTTGCAATACTCGTCTGGCTCCCCTTATTTTCTGCTAAAATATGCTAACTATGCACAGATAAGTCTACACTACATCCTCAGCTTCTCGCATGAGGGCCGTGCCACGTCCCTCGACAGCCTGCGCAAGTCCTGGGCGGCATCGGATCGTCTCCTGGGCCAGACGACGAGCGCACCCCCAAAGTGTACCACGAACCGCCCTACAAGACGGCCGTGCCCGAAAAATACTACCTCACGCCCGACGTCAACGGGACGATGCCGCGCCACGCGAACGCCACCATCGTCATGCTCGCGCGCAACGGCGACCTCAACGGCGTCGTCAGGAGCCTGACGCAGCTCGAGGCCAAGTTCAATACGCGGTTGGGCTATCCGTATGTGTTCCTCAATGAGGAGCCGTTCTCGGACGACTTTAAGCGCAACGTCTTGGCGTTGACGAATAATAAAGTCGAGTTTGGGTTGATTCCGAAGGAGCATTGGTATCAGCCCGAGTGGATCGATGAGGAGAGGGCACGGGCGTCGAGGAAGAAGATGGAGGAGGAGCATGTTATTTATGGGGGTGCGTCGTTGCGTCTCCACTTTATCTTGGATTCGAGGCTGACTGGGAGCAGGGAGCGTCCCGTATCGGAATGTGCCGCTTCAACTCAGGCTTCTTCTTCCGCCACCCGCTCCTCGACAAGTATCGCTACTGCTGGCGTGTCGAGTGCGTGCCGTCCCCCGTTCCTCTCTTAATATGCTAACGACGCTGCTCCGCAGACCCGACGTCCGCTTCTTCTGCACCCCCCCGTACGACCCCTTCCTCTTCATGCAGGACGAGGGCAAGAAGTACGGCTTCCCGATCTCGTTGCCCGAGTGAGTCCCATCCCGTCCTTTATTTGTGCCTGCCGTCTCCATTCTCCTGCCCCAATGCCACTTCTTTCTCCCAAGCTCGCCTCGTTCCCCCTTCCTCCTCTCCACGCACCTGCTTTACCTCACCTCCCTTTGCCTGTCCTCCCCGACGTCCCTGTTTCTCATTCCTGTCCTTCTCTTCCTTCCCCATCCTCCCACATTAATCCCCTCCCCCGTCCCTCCTTTCCACCCCTTCCTCCTCCTTCTGCTTTCCTCTCGTTTCTTGTTCTTGTCTCCCCCATATATCGACGCGCCTCGAGCCCCGCTGCGCCCGTAACCAAACATTCTCGAGATCACTGATCCTTCTTCTTACTTCTGGCTTCTTACCGCCACCACGTCGCGTCACTGCCATTGCCTCTTACTCCCCGTACTTCCGCTGTGTTTCTCCGACACCACTGTCTCACCCCTCACACTGCCCTTATTTATTGTTCAGCTTTATTTCTCTCAGACATGATATCTTTCCGTTTTCGCTCCTATCTCCTTTTCTATTTATTCTGTATCATGTAGCCCTCTTCTATACAATTTGTTACCCCCCACGAACTCATCCCTCCCGGCCTTCGTAGTTGCCGCGGACTTGGCCCATTCTGGAGAAGCTGTTATTCCACCTCGCACACTATTCCTTCCTTCCGCGCTTTCGCGGTTGGTTGGTTCAACATTAGCATCGACATTATTTGCCGGAACGTACCAAACACCGCTGACGGGTACCTTGCTTACAAGCGTTGGAGAACTGCGTCGAACTGTACACAGGTGCGGACCTCCGCTACCGAGCCGTGTATGTACCCATCTCTTTGGACTTCGGTTGATGGGAGTTTTCTTTTTTTCTAAACTCTGAGAAAACAAAAGAGTAACTTGGTTGAAAAAGAACTTGAACCCTGGCTTGGCCCCGAATCGAACGGGTGCCAGGCCTACTTGAATCTCCAAGCGAGGACTCACAACAGACAGAGTGCAGGGGCGGACCACCGCTACCGAGCCTTATACCTATCTCTTTGGACTTGGGTTGGTGGGATCCGGAGTGTTGAGAGCGAAATCAACAAATAAATAAAAATAAAATTAGGCTTCGAAGAAATCATGTCTCGACCCCGAATCGAACGGGTGCTCTGCTTATTTGTGAGGAGTACCAAACTGTGCACAGGTGCGGACCTCCGCTACCGAGCCATCCTTTACAAAAATGGAGGAAATTCTTTTTGGAAAACCAAGCATGGCCCGGTCCCGAATCGAACGGATACCCTGCTCAAACCCTAAACTGAGATGGAATAGAGTGCAGGTGCAGGCCTCCGCTACCGAGCCTTTTCCGTACTTTTTTCAGCTTGCCTATGCCCAGGCGTTCGCAAAATTGAAGAAAAAGGTGGCTCGTACTTTCAAAAGCTGGAAAGAGGAAGCAACTGGCTCAGCCCGGGCACCCTGCAGAGATGTGCTCTGAAAAACGGACACAGTGCAGGTGCGTGCCACCGCTACCGAGCCTTATATCTATCGTTTTGGACTTCGGTTGGCGGGAATGTTCACAGAAAAAAACCAAGGAAATGCGACCAAGTTTTCAAGGACTCATGGCCCGACCCCAAATCGAACGGGTATCCTGCGTAACATAGTGTGGCCGCTGCAATATAGAGTGCACACTGGGGGCAAAGCCCGACGCATATGAAAACCATATGTGTCAAACACATATGGTTCACATATGTGCGGATTGTGGAACAAAGGTGTCAATCACCTTTGTTGCACCTTTGTTTTCGGGGGGTGACACAAAGGTGAAAACAAAGGTGCAACAAAGGTGATTGACACCTCTGTTCCACGATCCGCACATATGCGAACCATATGTGTTTGATGCATATGGTTTTCATATGCGTTGCTCTTTGCCCCCAGTGGCAGGTGCGGACCTCCGCTACCGAGCCATATAATTTCGAAGTTACCAGCTCGTACCTCGCTATATAGACGTCTTGGTAGCGTCTCTCCAAGAGAGACGTGAAAACTGTCCCACAATCAGCGCTTCTCGCCGCTCGACATGTGAGCAAGCTTGGGTGAATTTCAGACCGGCGCCTAATCGGCGCTAGAAAGGTGCACCAATTTCTCGAGTTTTAATGGGAAGATAACGGGCAGTCATGCGTCTACTGCTCGCCTAATGAGCTGCTTTTGCCATTGGGTGGCATCTGTATTCACTGCGATGCTGAGCGCCAGCGCTTATTGTATTCTGTCCCGCCCTGCATCTGCAATCGAGGGTACCCACATGAACGTGTTGGGAAATCGGTCTGCGGAACCAGTTACCTGGACACCGCTTTCGTTCTGCCTCCCGCTGGCACTGCTACCGCCGATAGAAATCGGAAAGCCATCGAGAGACTTGTGTATTCTGTAGTGTTGCCGGGGTTCGGTTAGGTTCAGTTCTTTGCGAAATTGCCCGGTGCAACATGGGTTCGGTTCAGGTTCGGGTAAGGTTCGAGCCTCGATGAACTTCACACTTTTCTCACCTACTTTCAACGGTGTGAAGGAGGCTTGAGGATTGGCAAGAGGTTTGATATTTCTCCCCGCTCATCCATAACAACAAAGTTTTCATTTAAGCTTAATTGTGAGGTAAACTGTCACCTTGATTCAACAATCGCTCCGAAATGTGTTGAATTTTATCATCTCCACTCCAATCTCGTGGGCATTTGTGGCAATGGAGGCCCACAGCTGAAACAACCATTGTCTCGGCGAGTTACTAGGTGGTCAAACCTAATAAAAGTTTGAAATTTACGCAATAGTTCGTTGTTTTTGAAACCCCAAATGGTTGAGGTTCGAACAGGTTTGGAAAAAATCAAAATCCCCGAACCCTGAACCGCACCTTGGGCTCGGTTCGGTTTTTTTGGAGTGTCCGAACCCAAATTCAGATGCGGTTCGGCTTCGGTTCAGGTTCGGGAAGGGTTCAGAATCGAACTCCGGCAACACTAGTATTCTGCACCATCTACTTACAGTTTGACCACGTTCCTTGCTTACATAAATGATATTATAGTACGAAGATTAAATTTAGAGTCAGCCTCTGCAACCAGAAGTTGAACAAGTCGCTACTTGGTGGATGCCGACCAATGCCGATTTGCCGGGTGGTGATGCCCGCCTTATTGGGTTGAGCCGTGTGAGATCGGAGTTTGAAGAATTCGTTGTGCAAAGAGTGCAAGAGGAAAACCTGGACAATACGATTCGGGAGATCTGTCTACGTATCACTTTCCGGGAAGCCACATCCCCTCTACCTGTTCCACTCCCTCCAGCGGACGCAACCACCCCACTCTGCGCTCGACAAATTGCTCCAACATAGGCTTCAACTTCGTCTCGTGCAGGCTGAAATCGTCCACAGTGCCGATACGCAGCACGCTCAGCTCCGGGAACGCCGAGCTGCAGCGGTACATGAGCGTGCCGCATGTCTTGCAGAAGAAGTTCGTCATCGTGTTGCTCGAGGCGATGGTGCGCGCCTGGGCGTAGGTGCTGAGGTTCTCGCGCCCACGGACGTGCGTCAAATGCGTGTTGGCGACGGTGAAGTTGGACGCAAACATAGACGCGGTGACTTTGCGGCAGTCCGCGCAGTTGCAGACGAATGTCTCGATGAGACCTGTTGGCTGGGCCCGTGTCAGCGTTCGATTCCGAAGGGGAAGCAACCAGAATCGGAGAGAATGAAGCCTGGGCAGGACTTATGAATTTTAGCTGAACAACGCCGCAAAAGCATGTGGCTGTAGCTTCCTCCTCGTTCGACCAGCCGTCATTGTCGCCGCCGGCCAGAGGGAAGTATGATTCCGTTTTGTCGGCGGGTGTAGCAGCAGCAGGCATGACTGTGCTTGCGAAGTTCAGAGATGATACTGAGGTGTCTCGATGAGAAGAATTCTCTGATACCAAAGGATGGATTTGAGTACCTTCTTTTATACAGTTGAACTTTAGCGCAGATCCCCGGAGTTCATCGGCGGCGACTTCGGGCTTGCTTCGGCGGCTTACAGATATTGAATGGTTTGTCAACTTTTCAACGATTGCTGAGTCCCCTCGAAGTCGGAAACACGGTAAGCGTTCTATGGATTGCCGAAATATCATGTGAGGTGGAGGGTAGTAATCGCCCAAATATTCCTAAATTGCTTTGTGAGTCACTGACAACATATGTTGCTGATGCGCAACGAAGAACTGCCCATCGGTCGCGTGTCGGTGTTCGATTCTGACTCGAATGTTATTAATTGAACCGCGTAAATCGGATTCGCTCTGGGCAGAAATCTTGCAGGGTCAGCCCGGATGGATGAGGCGAGCAAACACCGACACTTAAACTTGCTCGTCTTCCAAACAGAAGCGCTTGAGGGTAGCAAGAATTGCTGTAGACTCCCGCAGATCTTCAAGTTGATATTGTACTGCAGTACTTTAAATTCAAACCGTAGTAGGGACACTCAATATACAACAATGCGCAAAGGCTCCATTCAGATTGGGACTGTGGAGATGAATCAGCGATGAGGGTGGTATGCGCACTAAAACATACTTGGTGGGCTGCATTCCATCTCGGCCAGAGGTAAACCGAGCAATCGAGTAACATCATGACTAAATGGGTCGAAACCTTTGGCCTCAAAAAATTCGCGGATGGCATCGTGCTGATATTCATGCCAAAATCTTGCTGTCGGAAGAAACATGAACTCCAAGCGTGGGAGCCCAATGGAGTCGCATTCATCTTGGGTCATTCGAGTTTTGCCTGTCGGATCCAGTGACCAATAGGCTTGGTCTGACTCCGGAAAGTCGAGACCAATGTGCGGGCCTTCGTGTTTGACGCTGATGGGTTGAACGAAAATGTGCGCTTCCTGCAATGTACCGTCCTCTCGCAACATATGGTGGCATTCGACGTCGACCATGACCGCACACCACAGCTTGTCAAGCACTCCTGTGATAATATGAGTACCGTACCGGCAAAGCTGAGTTCTCTTACCACATCGACATAACGAGTTTCTGTCAGGAACAGCCTCACTGATGCATAAATTTGCCTGCGAGAGCCAACTCGTATGCAATGCGCCGAGAGATTCTTCCTCCAAGTCGATGGAGAACGACAAAAGGATTCGGTCTTGAGCCATGTGAGGTGCCGCGAACGATTTGGCCAAGAAAGTGAATCTCATCGCATGTTCAGACGACTTGGAGGCAGACCGCATGAGCGAAGGCGCACCGGTTTGGAACTATATTCGTCCCAGAATAAACACCAGGGATTATGCGGAGTTCCCATGGGTGGGTTAACACTTGGGATAGATATGGAATGTGTGCAACTGGAGCGAATCCCTCGCATCTGTGAGTCACGACCGAACCTAAGAACAGTTGCTTCTGCATCTTGCCAGGAGCGGATACCGAGTACCGGATAGGAATCAGTGACGCAAAGAAATTCCTCCAACCGAAATGCCTGGCCAATGTACTCGAAAGTATTGCATCCGGTGACGGTCTTCTCAGAGTATTTGACACGCTATCGGTGTCAGATGGAGGGTTGTGATCCTCGAAAAACACAGTGTGCCACGAAGATAACTCATCGTCATCCCAGTCTTCAGAGTCGTTCTCCGGGGGCGGCATCGTCAGACAGAGCTGCACGGGGTTTGTCTTGACACAGATCGTCGCTTGCAGGCCTTGCTAACGGTCTCTTCAGTGGGTTAAGATAGCCATAATCAATAAAGCACGTACCTTCTCCTCCTTGCCATGCGCCAACAAATAGTGATGTTGAGAGGTGTCCTGGGGGCCATCTTAAGACTTCGCGTCGTTAGGAAAGAAGTGCCTACCCTAAACTGCTTGAACTTGATAATAGGACCCACAAAATCAGACTTGCAGCCGGCGTCTGGAGATAAAACAGAACGCACAAGCATTCCTTCAACGCAGACCCAGACAAGATCACTCGTGGGTCGGTGGAATCGGCGATAGATACACAAAGGTATCAATTCTGCGCAGCTGCTTGTCCAGAGAAGTATATCTCCATTGAAAAGTGCCTACCATCATGATAAATCAAAGCGTGAAGGCCGGGAGCGGCAGCAAAGCCGAATAATTGCCACACATGAGGGTGTCTTGAATTAACCCATGAGATAAGAGTCCCATTTACCCAAAGGAAATCACCTCAAGCGCGAATAGAGTTCCAAGTCTGATTTCCATCTCTATGCCGAACTTCAGAAATATATACATGGAGGGTAGGTCAGGACTTTCCTCGCTCTCGTCTTCATATTTTGCAACGGTCATGAGCGCCGAATCTCCGGATATCCGAGCGGCGAAAACTTTCACTTTGTACACCTTGCTCGATACGGCGGTTTCGTAGAGGAGGTTGATCTCGCCCACCGCAACACGACGAAATTGGTCAATGTGTGCGATGGGACGCTCTTCTTCGGAAGCATCAACGCTCTTCTGAATCCGTGTCACGCTGAGGTTGGTGTCTATCGTTGCGACTAGCTATGAGCATTGGGTTTAGTTTGACCGAAGAAGGGCTGCGGAAACACATACGAGGAAGTTAGAACGCAACTCATTAATCCGGTTTCTGTAGCGGACTATCTGATCTGCTAAGGTCGTGGCACGCAGGAATTCCTTGAAGCGACCCCCAAACCCCACTTGATTTCGGATGACCTTTTCTAGCCCGGTCTGGAGTATGCGCAGGAAGCTCAGGAGAAATGGGTGAGGTGCATATTTGGGTCGCAATGGATCGCTCACGCAATGAAATCTTCGCATAGTCTCATGAATCGTACTCCTGCCATATGGCCGTGTGCAGAAACTTCAGCTTGAAGTAAGCGGACAATTTCGACGATACTTTCGCACAAGTCGAGCAAGTCGTCCCGATTCTTCTTTATTTTCTGGGGTCTCGTTGGTCAAGAGTTTGCGAGTGAATATGCTTCAACTGGCATCCACTGTCTCGAGCAAAATGACCACAGTGCTGCAAGCTGCGCGGATATATGGTACAGGGATGAATTCAGCTCCTGCCGCAATAGTCTTGACCGCAAGGATCATATGACCCAGCCAGTCCTGGGTCGCCGATCCAACCAGAGGTGGAAGATCCAGAGCATCTCTCAGTGGGGGTGTGCTTCATTGTAATGACATGGCGAAGGGTAAGGTGACCAGGTCAACGACCGTGCGATGGGAGACCAAATAGAGTAAATTACTTCTCGCAAGATTCACATGCGCCACCCAGAGCCTGTGAAAACGGGTCCGGAAGCAGTTTTAGAATGATTTGGGCTGGTCCCATGGTGGGGTCTAGAGCATCGAGTCAATGATGATCATCCGTAAGGTCGCTCGCGGAGATTATTGACACCGAAAAAATAGCCTAATCGTGACCCAACGACGAACCAGACGCGGAATGATTGTTGGTCGTCGGAATTTCGGATGGTCACTCCTTAGGCTTGGAATGTGCATGCCAACTGTGATTTGACTTAATTTAATCGTTCCCATAGTTGACCGCCGGTCGGCCAAAGTCAAGGGAAGCCAAAAAAGTCCCCAAATAATTCGCAGGAAGCAACCGAGACACATTCGAAACGGGGTGAGTGGTGTAGAAGGGGGGACAAGCTGATTACAGAGTGCGTAATAGGTGAACACTGAAATATATAGTCTGGGAGCTGCTGCGGAATCAGACAGAGAGGGGGGTCTTTGGGGAAACAGGTGAATAACAAAGAGGAGGATGAATGAGCCGGTGCGCTACATGTTGGAAATCGGCCCGATGCACAGTGACCCTCTGCAAACGCGCAGAGGTCTCGATTCAAGAGCTACGGCTTAAATCAAGCTTAAATACAAAATGAGGGAGTCATACGGATATAAGGGGTAACGTAATATGACTCTGTCTGAGTCAGGGAGAGTCAGTATGAGTCCGTATGAGTCAAGTCAGAAGATGAGTCAGAAGGAGTCAGAAAGAAGCCACTGATGTGTAATGTCACATTGTGACCACATGACAAATAGGCAGTGCATTGGTGTTTCGGTTGTTACTCCAACACTACAGTAGGTCCCGGTTGGTCCGGCCCGCACCCCCTTGCAGTACCCAACAGATCAGCGCCCAGGACTGATGAACCTCAGCAAAGATTACGACTGGACGGTGATCATCCTGATTGCCTTCTACCGCCACGCTATTTCGACACGACGTTCGCCCTGCCTCCATCCCGTCAACGCGTCAACCCTTACTCTTACTCAGAATGCCCGGGATGGCATCTAACTATGGTGGGATGAGTAGAAATCTGTAGCGTCATTTTGCACCTATTTACGGCTCTGACAGAGCCTTTGTCAATATAATATGTGCATTGCCAAATCGGCGAGCAACTTTTTTTTTTGCTCACTCAGTTTTGTAGTAAATAAAAATCCCTCTTACAAATCTTCTTGGACATTGGTTGACTTTCCATAAGGCATTTTCTGTGTTTTCGGGTACTTTGAGGTCTAAAACCGCAGGATCACCGCAATGACATGACACCTGTCAGGACCCCATCGGGCCCAGATCTCTGTTAGAATATTTTCGACCCTCTTCCAGACTTGAATTCAAGTTTAATCTGGAGGGGGGGTCGCTACCCCCTCTTCAGATTATTTTGCACTCGAATAGAGCTTCTGCGACGATTTCAAACGATGTTTCGCCTCTTTGGGCGAGCACGTCTCACCGCCACACCGCACCTCAACTGTTCAGCAAATTGTGTGCACCACAGGGACTTTGGCTTCCTTCTTAACCGCAGTTATCCAGGCACTGGGATATCTCAGTGCCTGGGATACGGCTTCCTCCAGTCTTTTGGCTCGAATTTACGGCGCAAATGAGGGGAGGACGATGAGTACTGTCCATACCGTAAGGGTTTGAACGATGTGCAAAGGAGCTTGTAGCCAAACCCGTATGGTACTGACTCGCACAAAAAACAAACCCGCGGGCGCTACCCAGCTGCAGTCGTCGGATGTCGCGCAGATCTTTATTACCTCTAGAACTTATTTCAATGCTTATGGGAATACACAGCGATTAAATTATTTAGAATAACCCATATGCCGGCACGCTTGGGACCCCTCCGTTAAGCTCGAGAATAGAAAATGCCTTATGGAAAGTCAACCATTGGAAACGGAGCACATTTGTAAGAGGGATAAAAAATCAGATCAAATTTGAAGCCGCAAATCAAACAGTAGACTAGGTGACCTCTGGCGACCTGCACCATATGTAGCGAGGTCGCGTCCAGCTGACCTCGCGAGTCGCGGCAATCTCGAGGTGGCGGTGATAAGCACGGGATTTGTCCACCCATGAAATCTTCGCTTTTTCGCGTTTTCATGACAAGACATGTGCCGGGCTATGCTCCAGAAGCGTCAGTACTGAGGTTCCCAAGTAGCTGGCAGGGCAGGAACCACTGAGTAACAGATGGGAACGGGGAGGAATACTCTGGAACCATTGGCACGTGCTCGCTCCGAAACCTGTAGGAGATGTGTAGCCCAACGACCAAGTGGAAAGTGAAGTCTACTCTATTCCGCTCACGGAACTAGACGGGACGGACTGGAATCCTGTTGTGGTGTGTTGGACATGAGACGCGTAACGCGTTCTGATCATATGATCACTGGAAGGGGCTGGGAACATCATATCTTGATGGATCCACGCCGTCCCGGGCATTCCGGATAAGGGATGGTCACTAAGCGAGGGTCCGATCACTTGGACCTACACTCGTCAGCTCCTGGAGCAAGTACCCATACTGGGAAGTACTTTGAATGTGGTATCCCTGGAGAGCTACGGACTGGGGGCTTCGGTTCCAGATGTTCCGGTAGACGGGAAAGGCACCGGCATTGGGAGGAACAGCATATACAGTCGGGATCGACATAAGGGATCGGTTGTGATGGCTCCGGCAGTCTGACCGATCGTACATGTGCACAGGATTGCACCAGGATGGCGTGCTCGGCATGGGCAGCCAATAGAAGGACTCAGATACCCATTCTTACGACGGATACACGGAAGTCGGACGGATAAACGGACTATTTTACTCATACTTACTTATTCTTGGACGTTTCCATGTGTTTCAGCGCTTTGTATTTAAGTAGCGGGGCATCTTGGGCGACTTCACGGAATCACCCCACGGCTAGTAGGCGGAAACGCTTGCGAATTGGGCAGATACCGGGGAGTTCGAACAAGGTGTCTCTTAGAATTCATCTTGGCTTGGAATCTTTTCTTTTGTGATCGGTATCCTTGGGATCCGACTTTGCCGTTTGACTGGAACTGTTGGGATCGTGCTGAGTACGCACTTGGTTGTTTGGGTTGTGTTGTGAAGAGCTTGGGATCGGAACCCACTACTGTGAAGAGCTTGGGATCGGAACCCACTACTGTTAAAGAGCTTGGGATCGGAACCCACCACTGTCTGGAGCGCTTGGGATCGGAACCCACTATTGTTGTTACTGTATCACGCTTGGAATCGGCATCCACCTCGCTTTGGAGAACCCCAGCACCCCGTTCTCGTTTGTTTTCATAGCTGAGAAGCTTCACATCATCGCGCTCTGTGCTTCCTGTCTGTTCGGGTCAATCCTTGTTCACTCAGATCTAGCCTGAACACTTGCACAGCAAGGGTTCCATTCGCATCGACACTCTCGTTGCGTTCCACTAGCTTTCCTGTCTGTTCCGGTTTCATTCCGGTTCACTCAGACCAAGGCTCAAGTACTTGGACTTCGTTCCAAGGACTTCTATAAACAATACAACGCTCTCTCCTCGTTTTCCGAGGTCTATACCATTCCCTGCAACCTTTTATAAGGCCCTGTACCAGGGTCTGATACTCGTCTGTGCACGTCTCGAGCACTTCCGTTCCGTTCCGACGCACTTCTGTGTGTAGGTTTGGTTTTGGTTGGTGTTTTCTTGATAGGTTCAGAGCACATCGATCAGCGGCGCACGCGTACGCGTATCATTTCATGACTCGGAGAAATGACTAACATGATTCAGTGACTAAGTAGCGCCGCCACCACCAACCCTTTGAAGCCTTCTTTCCGCCCTTCATGTCGTCCGCCCTCCCGAGTGATATTGTGGATCAGCTCCTGGCCGCGTCCCCGGACTTCGACGCGCTCAACGCGTCGATAAGGGTGTCGAAGGCGTGGTGCGAGGCCTACGAGGCGCACCCAACCTCCATCGCGTTGGCCGTGGCGCGCAATATGGTGGGAGAAGCCCTCCCCCAGGCGATGCGCTTTCTGCGGTACCCATATCCGAAAAAGGATGACAATGAGTGGCCACGGGACGCTGATAACGAGGATGAGGACGAGGAGAAGGACTCCGAAGAAGACTCAGAGGACGAGGAGCGAGATGGCATGCGTGAAAAACGAAAGCGTCAGAAGGCGATAAAGCTACCCCGGCGGTCGCTTTCGGAAAGCGCGCAAATCGGTGAGCTGACTCCAGAGGAGCAAAGGAAACTGCAGGAAAACGCGGCAATTGTTACTCAGCTGGAAGCACTCTTCAGTTCTCGGTGCGTTTATTAGGATCTTGAAATTCTGCGCAGTGATTTACCGGTCTCATTCAGGCATAAAAACCGCAGATACAAAACCAGCCGGCTCACGCCACTCGAATCGAGCCGCTTCGCGCGCGCAATATACCGCGTCATGCTGTATTGCGAGCTGTTCTACTACCCACTTATGATCGACGACACCGATGCGTATGAGAAGGATGATCCTGAAATAGTCAAGATATATCGAGATAGAAGCGCGATGCTCAATGAGTATCCGACGCCGGAGCTGCTCGAAATCTGTACCATTGTTGCATTTTTGCACGACTTGATTTGTGACGTAGAGGAGGCGGAAGGACACGAGGAACTAGAGTGTTCGTTCATTGTCCATGACCGGCGCTATGGACTGACGATTTCGCCAGGCTTACTCGATATCTGTCTATCCACCGGACCAGCCGTGATCCTGCAAGCCTATCTCGCCAAAAGCATAAATATTTTCGACGAAGTGTTGCATCCGGAGGTTCTTCTGTGCGGGTCGGCTGCCAACGTGTTTTGAAGTGGATTTGTGACAACTCCGTTGGAGACGGTTTTGAAGGAACGGCAGGAGGTGTCTCCCCAAACCGAGTGGGACGCGATCTTGGAAAAGGTTTGTAAACAATGCTTGGCGCAAAGTGAGTGTGCCGTCGTTGACGCACCTGCCCCTCGCCTCACGCGCAGCGCCGCGGCCGCAGCTGCAGCCGCCTATGGCGTATATCCCGTTCGAACCATCCGAGTGGGTCCCCCGCGCTGTGCGCACTCTTGGTGTCTCCCCTCTCGGTGCCTCGCTAACTTTACGGAACAGGCTCGCAATGCAATGGCGTCGGGATTAAGCTGTGGAGTAAAAACAGTGAACCCCTTATATCCTCTCCCTATAGCTTTCCCGACTCGGCTGCAGACTGGGACACCCTTGACATGGTTTACTTCCGCGCTCAGTTCAAGGGCAATCTGAGCAAGAACGAGCACGAGATAGACGTGCTCGAGGCGGTGTTCCTGTCACGCACGGACCGCTCGAGGAGTATTGTGGAGGAGATCCATGATGTCAAGACCCTCGCGTTCGCCGCGTGGGCGGAGGAGGGGGATCTCTGCTCCGCGTGCCTCGACAAACTCGTCTCCCTGTGGCTCCTCAAACGCAAGGTCAAAGGTACGAACCGATCCTCTGGTGCATGCATCTCAGACTACCTGCTAACGGACCCCGCGCTGCAGAGGGCTGGAAACCGACTCCGGATTGCTGGTACGGCTATGATTGTAACACTCAGGTGCACAACCGTGCTCACGCCAGGGAGAAGAACGTAAGTTGGATCGCCCACAATTTTTTGGCCGTTCGCTGACTGCCTGATTGACGGCAGCATCTATGTACCCCGACCAAATAAGGCTTCGGTTGCGTCGAGTCACGGTCGTATCTCATCTATGCAATACTTGATAGCCACGGATTATCTAACCATGTAGACGAGGCAATTGCCTGATTATTACACATTTACTAAAGCAATGAACGACCCGGGGACCACAGACAATACGCAGCCGACTCACACGAATTGCACTTAGAAGAATGATCTGTTCAATGCATTAGGGGCAGGGGTAAAGTGCCGCAGTGCCGCCAAGGTGCCGCCGAGGTCACCGTGCCGCCAAGATACCTCCACACTGCCGCCAAACTGCCGCCAACCAAACTTCGCCTAGCTGTAAATCAAGTACGGACATTCATTTCAACCCAAGCGGCCCAATACAGAAATCACATCGGAATTCTGCCTGTGCTTTTGAAGTCGAAGCGCGCCCGTTACGCATGGCAAGCAATATTGGGCTTCTTCCGCGGTGATTTATCCGGCAACGGTAGGTTGTAAGAAGATGTGCCAGTATCTGTCCAGGCCGTCCACCCGACTGATACCGGGGAGTCGGACGTCACAAGATGATGGGATGCCAGTGTGGAGGAGCGAAGAACGGCATGACCGTCGTGCTTCTTGCCATCGTAATCAAAGATACACGGCTTCCCCCTGTCTGATGAACAATACCGGACAATGAAGTGACTGCTTGTCGCACTGAGGTAGACGTGGCTTGTGATGTTGTACTTGACCCCGCGCGAGGTGGTGTCCGAATTCTTTCCCAATGGGCTGAGGGATTTAGGAACGTTCCAAATGTTCTCAGTGTCCGACTCGGTGCTTCCTGTCGCTGAATCCACATGAAGAATTAGAGCGATGGGGATGTTCAAAATGATATCAAATAGAACAGCTTGCCCATCACAAAGCTGTATGCCGTCAACGCTACGCCAGCAGCTGGTGAGCGGGACAGGCTGGGTGATGCGCATGAATTCCAGGAACCATTTGGTGATATTTCTGTCATATTGATGGCAAAGGGTGCTAGAAAGGACGCAAGGGCTGCGGTATCGTATCTTCCCAAGTTGGTATTGTTCACCTGTCATTGAACCTGAGCATTTGCGCAGCAATACCGTGGTCAGGTGTCAGCAACGGCCTCTGGGTCGGCTAAACAACGAGTAACCCGGCGAGAACCCCAACCAGGAGAAACCCGATAGACGCTAATAGCTCGTGTGTTCCCCGAGCAGTAGGACCAGTCGTACGGCGTCCTCCCTAGGAGGCCGTATGTCGTAGGTCGGGATGCGAGGCGGAACCCGGAATGAGTCGAAGAGGGTGTGATATCCACTCAGGTACAAAACCCGAGGTGTGGATACAACCCGTAGTACGGTGCGAGGGAAGCGGGACAGAGTGGAGACAATGCCTATGTCAAGCCAAGGTAGAAGCCTGAGATTAGACGAGGTAGAATCTACTGTACATGGAGATTCTACCGTGCTTATATAGGCTTCTAATAAATTAAAGCGATCGCGGTCAGTCGCGATCAGTTCCTGCAACGTAGCGTTAAGGAGCATTAATGCTGATGCTCCTGGACCTCCTTTGTGTTGGTTTCCGTGGCATCGGTGGACCTAGGAGACCCGACGTTCGGGTTTCCTAGTCCTAAGTGTCATCGTTTCCAGTGGTTCAAACCCCGATCGGGTTTGCAACCACTCCTGTACTCCGTGTACTCTCCTGTGTCAGCCTTTTGGTGCGTCCGGGGACTAGAATCCGTCTGTACGGGTTCCTAGTCCCTAACGTCTTTTGTGTTCCGTGGCGCAGACTCCCTGAGTCTGCGGCTTTAGAATCCGAGGCCGGGTTTCAACCGTGAGAAGGTCACGTGGCGGCGTCATGAGAGTCCCGTGCCGCTAAGACGCGTCTGTATCCGTACGGACGCGTCGCGCGAAAAAGTAGAACCCGGGCGATTCATGACATCAGGCAAAAATACGATAGAGCCTGTTCCAATCCTGAGGGCATTTTGTCGTGTCCAGCAGGCACAACATGGGAAGTAATATCCCGGCATTGTCCCTTCGCCCTTGGTCACCGTCTCAGCCGCCGGTGCACCCACCGTGGCTTCGTCCATAAGCTTTGGCGCTGGAGCACAGGCCGCATCTGCTGATGGCTTGTCGGAAAAATCTTTGTTGACCTATCAGGTCTGAAACCGTCTGACAGCCTGATATGACCTGATATTGCTAGCGTGGGGGCAATATCAGGCGTGGTGAGGTGATATTTTACCATATATTGTTCCCCCCCCTCGCTTTATTTGTTTTTGGCTCTAAACTGTACAGGATCCACAAGTGTGCATGTTGAACATGCCTCTGAGGTCAAATTTTGATTTATTGAGCATGCAAGAATTTTTTTACCTGAGTTCAGTGAGCTGTGGGGCTGTTGTGAAGCTGCATCCAGGTGGCTCCCACAAGGTACATAACTCAGGTCACGACCTCCCAACCTGTGCCTGTGGGTGTATGTGCGCCTGTGAACGGAAAATCAGTACATTACTTATATCAATACTGACTTCACTGACTGACTAACTAACTAACTTGAGTACTCACACAATGAGCTTGCCTTGATTTGGATAGTAACGGTCCTTCCCTTCAAATGACTTGAAAGGAGGGCAAGAACATTTTCTTTTTTGGACCAAAAGTACCTTATCAGACCTATATTCCAAAATATTGTGCCGTCAGGCTGATATTGCTCGTTAGATCGGATATTGCCTGATATTTGAAAAAGGTACATTACTGAAAAAAATATGGCACCCTCCAGTCTGACGACCTGGTATGGACATATTTTCTAAAATATCCAAATACCAGGCAACAAAGATTTTTCCGACACTCAATCACACCATCGCAGCTAGCGCTCGGGTCCAACTTCCACCACGACTTCGACCCCGACTTCCGTACCTACCTGGACAACCCCTCCTTCGCGTACCACCGTCCACCCAACCATCCTGGACGGGTACGGTGACGATCCCTACATGCACCTCAAAGCCCCCCGTTGCCCTCAAGTGCCATCAACTCAAGCTGCGCCTGCGTACTCGTATAAAAGATCGCCAGACGCTCCCCGCCAATGACATAGATCTCCGCCGCCATGACAGCAACGCCGAGGAACGCAACGGTGGTCTGGACAAACACCATCTTGGCGTAAACCTTGAGTACGCGGAGGCGCGCAGAGCGGTCGAAGGAGCGCCATGCCGCCACGAAGAGCGCTCTCTTGGAAAGGCGGAGCTCAGGCTCGGAGACGGAGAAGGCGAAGGAAGAGTTGAAGGGGACGATGGGGTGCACGTCGGCGGGGAGGAGGGATGCCTCGATGCGCGTGAGGGTCGCGGATGCAGGGAGGACGAAGAACGCGAGGAGGGCGGCGGAAGCGGGAACGGCGAGGATGCGGAGCGCGAGGAGGGCGAGCGCTACCGAGCCGTGTACCTAGTGTTTTGAACTTGGGTTGGTAGGTGTCTTCAGATCAAAATCTCAAAGAGCGTGAAGTACTGGCCCAGCGCTCAGTCCCGAATCGAACGGGTACCCTGCTCAAACCCTAAACTGAGATGGAATAGAGTGCAGGTGCGGGCCTCCGCTACCGAGCCTTATACCCATCTCTTTAGACTTGGGTTGGGAGTGTTCAGAGCAAAATCCAGAAAAAAAAGAAACACCGATACGATCCCATGGCTTAGCCCCGAGTCGAACGGGTACCCTGCTCAAACCCTAAACTGAGATGGAATAGAGTGTAGGTGCGGGCCTCCGCTACCGAGCCTTTTCCGTATCTTTCTCTGCTTGCCTATGCCCCGGCTTCCGCAAAATTGAAGAAAAAGACGGGTTGGACTTTCGAATGGCTCAGCCCCGAGTCGAACGGGTACCCTGCTTAGACCGGGATAGTAGTGTGGGCTAGGAACAGAATGCAGGTGCGGCCCACCACTACCGAGCCGTATTTGTACTTTTTCGACTTCGAGTTTGTGTCGCAAATCCTTTGCAAAATTGGAGGAAAAACTTTATTCGCACGCCGGAATGGCTCGGTCCCGAATCGAACGGGTCGCTTCAACCACTAGTGGGGTTCTTGATCACAGAATGCGGGTGTGGACCACCGCTACCAAGCCTTGTCTATACCTTTTTCAGCTTGCCTATGCCGAGGATCGTCCATAAAATTGGAGAAAAAGATGGACGACAGTGTAATGGCTCGGCCCCGAGTCAAACAGGTATCCCGCGTAAATTATTGGACATCTTTGATATGAGGCGCAGTTGGTGCAGGTGCGGACCTCCGCTACCAAGCCGTGTACTCATCTCTTTGGACTTGACCTTGTCATGCTGTTCAGGACGGAGTCTGACCAAAAGATTTCAACGAGTGCTGCTCTATGGCTTAGTCCCGAATCGAACGGGTATCCCGCGTGAATTTTCGTGCGATGTGTTGTACCACATGCAGTGCAGGTGCGGCCAACCGCTACTGAGCCGTGTAGATGATCTTTGAGGGGTTGGATATTCAAGGCAGTTGAGCTGTTGAGAGTCGAGGTTGAGACCGTCAACTTACGGATTACTATGGAAATTGGGAGAATACAGAGTCCAGAGCGACAAGAAAGAAAGATCGAAGAATCAGACTAAATGTCCTTGGCCTCCCCCACTACGCCTTCCCAAAAAGGAAGGTGCCATCAAACAACGAGCCCTGCAGACTCCTCGGACTGTCTATCAGTATATATGCCCTCTGAGAGGGGATGGAGGATCTCAAATAAATTATTTGATGTTTTTCCTCTGTTTTTCCTCTGTCAATACATGTTCTAGGGCATTTATAACAAAATTACTGGAATAGATGAAGGGAGCTGAATGTTCTGGCACAGAGGTAGTAAACAGTATGTAGCCCAAAATTTAGTTTCAGCTGGAAAAACAAGAAATCACAGCTTTAAGGTAGGGCAAGGCCTTGCCATTATTGTGCAGGCTGGACTGAGCTGTGTACACTGTACTGGCCATTGAGTTGCAGTGAAAATAAAGCATTTGATATATCCAGTTGATTACATCCCGGGCAACGTACAACAGATATGGGCAGTCGGGGCGGGGAAGGAACGGAAGAAAGTAAGAAAAAAAGGATTACGCCCCAAAAGAATCAAACATAGACACATCATACTACTAATGATGCAATCATTACACCGAAGCGCACACATAACATCTAGACCAGAGTAACGATCGCAAAGGGGTGAACCAGTACGGCTATGGCTGGCGGGCGGGGAGATTTCCTTTTATGGGAATGGCGTAGTGGGGGAGGGGTATAGGTCAGCTGTCTGCAGAGATCAGCGTCGACGTGCGGGAAGTACCACGTCACAAGCAGTCACACGCGGTCTCCACTCTTCTCTGTTTCTTCCCTGCTGCGGCTGGTTGCCCAAGATGATGACAAAAACACGATACATCGTGCTAACCCTCGCTATTCTTGTATGTATTATAACCAGTAAAGTCCAATACGCTAACTGTGCACAGATAAGTCTACACTACATCCTCAGCTTCTCGCATGAGGGCTACTGCCGCGCGACATCCCTCGACAGCCTCAAGGGCTGGGCCGGCATTGGCCACTCGGTGTCAGACGACGGCGACGAGCGCACCCCCAAAGTGTACCACGAACCGCCCTACAAGACGCCCGTGCCCGAAAAATACTACCTCACGCCCGACGTCAACGGGACGATGCCGCGCAAGGCCAACGCCACCATCGTCATGCTCGCGCGCAACGGCGACATCAATGGCGTGGTGAAGAGCCTCTAACAGCTCGAGGCCAAGTTCAATACGCGCTTCGGGTACCCATATGTGTTCCTCAACGAGGAGCCGTTCTCGGACGAGTTCAAGCGCAGCATCTTCGCGTTGACGAAAAATAAAGTCGAGTTTGGGTTGATTCCGAAGGAGCATTGGTATCAGCCCGACTGGATCGATGAGGAGAGGGCACGGGCGTCGAGGAAGAAGATGGAGGAGGAGCATGTTATTTATGGCGGTGCGTCGTTGCGTCTCGACTCTACGCTGGATTGGAGGCTGACTGCGAGCAGGGAGCGTCCCGTATCGGAATATGTGCCGCTTCAACTCAGGCTTCTTCTTCCGCCACGAGCTCCTCGACAAGTATCGCTACTACTGGCGTGTCGAGTGCGTGCCGTTCCCCGTTCCTCTCTTAATATGCTAACCACGCTACACCACAGACCCGACGTCCGCTTCTTCTGCACCCTCTCATACGACCCCTTCCTCTTCATGCAGGACGAGAGCAAGAAGTACGGTTTCACGATTTCGTTGCCCGAGTAAGTCTCGTCTCGTCTCTTCTCTTCAAGTCTTCTATTCCCCCGACCGCTACCCGCTGTGCGCTGTAGTGTTTCTGCTACTTCGCTCCCTGTTGCTTCTTCATTCCTTCCCACCTCTCTTTGTGTTGCTCACCACGTCCGCAGATACGGCGCCACCATCCCCACCCTCTGGACCGCTGTGCGCGAGTTCGTCGCTGCGAACCCGCAGCACGTCCTGCCCCTCGACGAGGGCGGGATGGGCTTCCTGAGCGACGACGGGGGGGAGACGTATAATGGGTGCCATTGTGCGTCGCTTCTCTACTCTCTACTCTTTACTCGTCTGTTCCATTCTTTTCCCCCCTTGATCTGACGGAGATGACGGGTCCGTCCGGTATATGTAGCGAGTGGGGTGCTCGCCCCTCGATGCAGGTCTCGTCTGAGAGCGAAGCGAGATGCTCGTCCTCATCCGAGAGCCAGGTGCTCGGCACGACACCAGCCTGTCACAATCTCACTCCACTCCATGCATGGACGTGGGCGTGGTTAGAGACGACGAGCTCGTCCTCGACGCTCGGCGGAGGCGCGGGGTGCTTTGTTTCGCTCCGTTGCTATGTGGATGCGAGCGAGATGCTCTGCTTCGCATGCAGCCGTGCGCACGCGGGGAGGCATGCTCCCAAACTCTCTATCTTCCCTCTGTCTCTCTGTTTCTTCTCCTTGTCCCATCTATCTACTCGCGGATACGTGGAACTAACACCACGCAAACGTATAGTCTGGTCCAACTTCGAGATCGGGGACCTCGACCTGTGGAGGGGAGAGGCGTACCGCGCGTTTCTTCGACCATTTGGATTCGAAGGGGGTGAGTGCGGTTTTTCTGGTGTTTTTATCATTATTCTCGTTTCGCGGCGACGCGGGCTTGGCCCTTTCTCCATCCTTTCCTTGTTCCGTCGCCGACCCTTCCTTCCCTTCTCCCCAGTTGCTCCTCCCCTCCTCCTTCCCCTTCCCCTCCCCTCCCTCCTCCGTCTCGTCTCGTCCCCTCTTCTCCTCCCCTCCTCCCTCCTCCCCTCTTCTCCTCCCCTCCTCCCTCCTCCCTCTCCATCCGTCGTCCCGCCGTACCCTCCCATGTTACTTGGTTGTCCTCGCCTCCCCGGCCTCCGTTCTCGTTTCGCCCCTCCCCACTTGCCCCTCCTCTCGTTTCACGGCCACCGTATCTTCCCCGCTCCCGCATTCCTCCCCTCTCCCCCCTCCTCCGTCCCGCCCTCCTCTCCCCCTTCCCGTCCCACCCGCCCTTTCCTCCTCTTCTCCCAATCACGACGACTACCGCGCCTCTTCTTCTGCGCAGGGCTTCTACTACGAGCGCTGGGGCGACGCGCCCGTGCACTCGATCGGCGCGGCGCTGTTTGCACGGAAGGACCAGATCGTGAGTTTTTTTTTCTTTTTGTTGGGCGTGTTTTGGTTTGTGGGAGGGGAGAGGCGGAGAGGGGAGGGAGGGAGGGGGCGCCACGCTTTTCATTCTTCTTGTCTGCATCTCCGTGCTCTTCCCATTCTCCCGGGGCAGCGGGGACGATCATCGGACGGCATGCATACCTGTGTCGCCGTCGTTTTTTATTCGCGGGGCACCACACGAGATGAGACGTGTGGTGAGAGGCGATGTGGGGTGTTTGGGGCGACCAACACTGCCGAGCTGTGCTCTTGATCGTGGCGGGGCGGAAGGCAGGGCGTTGGCGGCTCAAGATGCAGGGGAGAGAGAGGCGAGGCGAGACGTGCGACTCTGTGGCGACGAGGGAGTGCAAAAGCGAGAGCTAGGGGAAGAGAGAGGGTGTCAACGCTGTGGTTATGCTGTGTTGCACCACCGACAACCAAGTCGCGTCGAGTCGAGTCGAGTCGAGGCTGCGAGAGCGGGAGCGGCCGACGCGCTCGATGTGCGTCTTGAGTCTGTTCCGGAGCAGCAGGAACGAGAGTCATGGCGACGGCAGTGTGTTGTATTTCGGGAGCGTCGTTGAGCGGTTTCGTTGAGCGAGTGTGAACGATGACGAGAACGGTGACGATGACGGGGCCAGGGTGGCGAGGTGTTTGCGTTGGCAAATTGCGGAGAGCGAGAAGGGAGACGAGGTGAGGTACGCAACCCTGTGGTGTGGCGACGAGGGCTTCAGAGAACTGTGAAGCACTGCCGATTTTTTTGGTGGATGATTACTATAAGTGGATGTGGTGTGATAAATGGACTAGATGTGATAAATCCACTCGCTTGAGCTCAGTTCTCCTTCAATTTCCTTTGGAGGTAGACCTAAACAGAGCTATAGCTGTACAGTACTAGAATATAAAAAAAAAAATTGAAGGAAAACAACCAACACCTGAGCGAGAATGTGCCCCGAGGAGGAAAGTCCCCTGATGTCAGTGAGAAATTGGATACCCTGCTTTATTCAACCAACCGATCTTCATCAAACCCGGTAGGAGAGCTAAACTCTGCTATAGAATGCTTATTCGTTTTTTTTCAGGAGAAATTTGTGGAGGGACGCGAGCTGGAAGAGATTCTGAGGAGTTGTCACACAGTGTCACGGGTGTTTCCGCCTGCCAAATGATGTCACGCTAATTTAGAGATGCACGCCCTGCGGCCGTTCCGCCTCGAATTTTGCCCCAAAAAAAGTTGAATCATCGTTCTATAGTCCATTTCAATATCCCCACCAAATCCCATGAAGATCGGTTGGTCGGATAAAACAAGGGATCAAATCTTTCACTCCCATCAGGAGAATCTTGCGCTCGGAGCACGTTCTCGCTCAATTGTCACTCGTTTTCCTCCAAGTTTTTTTACATCTTAGGAGAATACACCTATAGCTTTCATTTCAGCCACTTCCGAACACGATTGGGAAATAAATGGGCTCAAGCGAGTGGATTTATCACATCTAGTCCATTTATCACCACATCCACTTATAGTATGTTAGATCAAGGGGTTTTGGATCCGTGAAAAAGTCCACTCGGGCCGTATTTTCAAAAACACTGTCTCAGCCGTACCTATCTATCATGTGACCATCCCAATCGGGTAACTCCGCTTGGGTATGGCCGTAGCCCACCAAAACTTGATATAAGAGCAGCTGTCGAGTCGAATTAATCACGTTGTATTAGCACGTGGAAAATATTCACTGAGGAATATGATGGCTGACCCGCTCCAAAGTGAAAAGTACGTTAGAAAATATGGCAAGGAGTCTAGTGATCCCAAAAGCCAAGTTGGTCGCCGAGAGTATGAATAGTTGTGAGGATTATCAAGAATGGAAGCAGGAATAGAATCGGGTTTACAAACCCCATAGCGTGCAATGAAATACAAGAGCCTCAGGTTTTGATTCAGATAGTGTACTCCGACCTGATTGACAGTAGATCAGCGAACAATTGCTGAAAGTTAAGGATCTTACATGGAAGAAGTTTCGAGTGCAGACGGTCATCATATTCAATGACAGATAGCATTTGGAGAGAGAAAAAATAGGTGGTGATTGATGTGGCATCGCCCAAGTGTTCTAACAGTTTGCCGAACCTCATGCACCAAAAAGTCATCTAGAGCCTCACCGTGTATGTCTTGGTGTTTGAAACACACGGAATACATCAGGAGAAGTAAGTAGAAGCATTTCTTAAGTCGTTTGGAACAATTTTGGGACCTATTTACTGAGGGGTCTTTTTTTTTTTTTTTTTTTTCAGCCTGATGGCCTGACAGCCGTACCTACCTCCCCCCTATCTTGGCTTCACCGGCCCGAACCCCTTTGTGTTAGATGGTCATGTTGTTCTATGTATGCAGTCATGCAGGTATCACGCATCGTCTCATTATTTATTCACAAGATATAAGCACCTGTCTGTGTCTTCGCCACAGGCGGTCAGACACAACTTTGTCCCAGTTCTGTACAGATGTGGCACATTCTGAGCCCTCCAGCACTGCACTGCTGCTCAATAATGCTTGCAGCATGCGGCACCTGGGGGTTCGCCTGCACACGGTGGATTCCGAGACCAACCCATGGGACCAACACATGACTTAACACATGACTTTCTGTCAAATTCCCGTGACATTGTGTTTTCAAGTATTAATTAAAACAAGATGTAGGCACCCGTGTCTTCACCACGGGCGGTCAGACACGGCTTGGTCCTAGACTCCCAGTTCCATACAGACACGCCAGAGTCCGAGCCCTCCAGCACCACACTGCCGCTCGCTAATGCTCACAGCGCACAGTGCCTCAGGGTTTGCCCGCACACGGTGAATTCCGAGCCGTGGGATACCCGAAACGGGAACATCACCAAGGTCACAAGAATATCATGTGATATCATGTGATACCCCGTGACCTGAGGGAGGCTGTGTAGATTAGTATAGGATTAATACAAGCCATAGGCACCCGTGTCTTTGCCACAGTGTGAGGTCTCCGAGCATGCAGCATTAAAGTTCACCAGTGTGTCATGAATCGCCCGGGTTCTACTTTTTCGTGCGACGCATCTGTATGGATACAGACGCGTCTTAGCGGCACGGGACTCTCATGACGCCACCACGTGACCTTCTCACGGTTGAAACCCGACCTCGGATTCTAAAGCCGCAGACTCGGGGAGTCTGCGCCACAGGATACAGAAGACGTTAGGGACTAGGAACCCGTACAGATGGACTCTAGTCCCCGGACGCACCAAAGGCTGACACAGAAGCGTACACCAAGTACAGGAGTGGTTGCAAACCCGATCGGGGTTTGAACCACTAGATACAATGACACTTAGGACTAGGAAACCTGAACGTCAGGTCTCCTAGGTCCACCGACGCCACGGAAACCAACACAGAGGAGTCCAGGAGCATCAGCATTAATGCTCCTTAATGTTACGGTACAGGAACTGATCGCGATTGACCGCGATCGCTTTAATTTATTAGAAGCCTATATAAGCACGGTAGAATCTCCATGTACAGTAGATTCTACCTCGTCTAATCTCAGGCTTCTACCTTGGCTTGACATAGGCATTGTCTCCACCCTGCCCCGCTTCCTCCACACCGTACTACGGGTTGTATCCACGCCCTGGGTTGTATACCTGAGTGGATATCACACCCTCTTCGACTCGTTCCGGGTTCCGCCTCGCATCCCGACCTACGACATACGGCCTCCTAGGGAGGACGCCGTACAACTGGTCCTACTGCTCGGGGAACACACGAGCTACTAGCGTCTATCGGGTTTATCCTGGTTGGGGTTCTCATCGGGTTACTCGCTGATTAGCCGACCCAGAGGCCGTTGCTGACACAGTGGTAGAGGTAGGGGTACAGAAGGGCCTTACCTCCCTTGACCCTACCTCTTGACCTTGGGAGGTAATTTTAGAGGTATTCTTGTCTAAAGGGCCTGTAGACCTTTGGGGTCCAAGTTGATGTGCTAAACAGTCATATCTAGGCAGTCCTATCCCAGGGATTGGGTATTGACCTCAGAAACTTGATTTTTGAAATGGGAGGTACAACTTTGCCTCAACCTCTACCCCTACCTGCCTTGACCTTACCTCTGACCTTTGGAGGTTTACCTCTATCCCTGGGGATCCTTAAGCATGCTACACACCACTCGTCGCCTCATGGCCCCTGCAGACCATTTGCACCATGACGGAATGAACTACACCTATACGGCCCACAATGCGGCCTTTGGAAGATTGACCTACAGCTAACACATGACAACTAAAACTAGACTAGGATGAAGTGGCTGAGGTCCTGGTCCTCAGCCTGAGGAGCGTGAGCAGCGTCCCATGAATGCTCAATTTGAGTCAAATGAATGGCAGAGAGTGTTTTGGAGCTCATTTGGACATGTCCCGACTCATTTTAACATGAATCAGGGAAGTTTTTTTTTTTTTTACCGACCTTCCAGCCGACTACCCTCCCTGCCCTAGATCCCGGTTGGTCCGGCCCGCACCCCCTTGCAGTATCCAACAGATCAGCGCCCAGGACTGATGAACCTCAGCAAGATTACGACTGGACGGTGATCATCCTGATTGCCTTCTACCGCCACGCTATTTCGACGCGGCGTTCGCCCTGCCTCCATCCCGTCAACGCGTCAACCCTTACTCTTACTCAGAATGCCCGGGATGGCATCTAACTATGGTGGGGTGAGTAGAAATCTGTAGCGTCATTTTGCACCTATTTACGGCTCTGACAGAGCCTTTGTCAATATAATACGTGCATTACCAAATCGGCGAGCAACTTTTTTTTTTGCTCACTCAGTTTTGTAGTAAATAAAAATCCTTCTTACAAATCTTCTTGGACATTGAAACGGAGCACATTTGTAAGAGGGATAAGAAATCAGATCAAATTTGAAGCCGCAAATCAAACAGTAGACTAGGTGACCTCTGGCGACCTGCACCATATGTAGCGAGGTCGCGTCCAGCTGACCTCGCGAGTCGCGGCAATCTCGAGGTACGCGTACGCGTATCATTTCATGACTCGGAGAAATGACTAACATGATTCAGTGACTAAGTAGCGCCGCCACCACACCAACCCTTTGAAGCCTTCTTTCCGCCCTTCATGTCGTCTGCCCTCCCGAGCGATATCGTGGATCAGCTCCTGGCCGCGTCCCCGGACTTCGACGCGCTCAACGCGTCGATAAGGGTGTCGAAGGCGTGGTGCGAGGCCTACGAGGCGCACCCAACCTCCATCGCATTGGCCGTGGCGCGCAATATGGTGGGAGAAGCCCTCCCCCAGGCGGTGCGCTTTCTGCGGTACCCATATCCGAAAAAGGATGACAATGAGTGGCCACGGGACGCTGATGACGAGGAGGACGAGGAGAAGGACTCCGAAGAAGACTCAGAGGACGAGGAGCGAGATGGCGCGCGCGAAAAACGAAAGCGTCAGAAGGCGATAAAGCTACCCCGGCGGTCGCTTTCGGAAAGCGCGCAAATCGGTGAGCTGACTCCAGAGGAGCAAAGGAAACTGCAGGAAAACGCGGCAATTGTTACTTAGCTGGAAGCACTCTTCAGTTCTCGGTGCGTTTATTAGGATCTTGAAATTCTGCGCAGTGATTTACCGGTCTCATTCAGGCATAAAAACCGCAGATACAAAACCAGCCGGCTCACGCCGCTCGAATCGAGCCGCTTCGCGCGCGCAATGTACCGCGTCATGCTGTATTGCGAGCTGTTCTACTACCCACTTATGATCGACGACACCGATGCGTATGAGAAGGATGATCCTGAAATAGTCAAGATATATCGAGATAGAAGCGCGATGCTCAATGAGTATCCGACACCGGAGCTGCTCGAAATCCGTACCATTGTTGCATTTTTGCACGACTTGATTTGTGACATAGAGGAGGCGGAAGGACACGAGGAACTAGAGTGTTCGTTCATTGTCCATGACCGGCGCTATGGACTGACGATTTCACCAGGCCTACTCGATATCTGTCTATCTACCGGACCAGCCGTGATCCTGCAAGCCTATCTCGCCAAACGCATAAATATTTTCGACGAAGTGTTGCATCCGGAGGTTCTTCTGTGCGGGTCGGCTGCCAACGTGTTTTGGAGTGGATTTGTGACGACTCCGTTGGAGACGGTTTTGAAGGAACGGCAGGAGGTGTCTCCCCAAACCGAGTGGGACGCGATCTTGGAAAAGGTTTGTAAACAATGCTTGGCGCAAAGCGAGCGTGCCGTCGTTGACGCACCTGCCCCTCGCCTCGCGCGCAGCGCCGCGGCCGCAGCTGCAGCCGCCTATGGCATATATCCCGTTCGAACCATCCGAGTGGGTCCCCCGCGCTGTGCGCACTCTTGGTGTCTCCCCTCTCGGTGCCTCGCTAACTTTACGGAACAGGCTCGCAATGCAATGGCGTCGGGATTAAGCTGTGGAGTAAAAACAGTGAACCCCTTATATCCTCTCCCTATAGCTTTCCCGACTCGGCTGCAGACTGGGACACCCTTGACATGGTTTACTTCCGCGCTCAGTTCAAGGGCAATCTGAGCAAGAACGAGCACGAGATAGACGTGCTCGAGGCGGTGTTCCTGTCACGCACGGACCGCTCGAGGAGTATTGTGGAGGAGATCCATGATGTCAAGACCCTCGCGTTCGCCGCGTGGGCGGAGGAGGGGGATCTCTGCTCCGCGTGCCTCGACAAACTCGTCTCCCTGTGGCTCCTCAAACGCAAGGTCAAAGGTACGAACCGATCCTCTGGTGCATGCATCTCAGACTACCTGCTAACGGACCCCGCGCTGCAGAGGGCTGGAAACCGACTCCGGATTGCTGGTACGGCTATGATTGTAACACTCAGGTGCACAACCGTGCTCACGCCAGGGAGAAGAACGTAAGTTGGATCGCCCACAATTTTTTTGGCCGTTCGCTGACTGCCTGATTGACGGCAGCATCTATGTACCCCGACCAAATAAGGCTTCGGTTGCGTCGAGTCACGGTCGTATCTCATCTATGCAATACTTGATAGCCACGGATTATCTAACCATGTAGACGAGGCAATTGCCTGATTATTACACATTTACTAAAGCAATGAACGACCCGGGGACCACAGACAATACGCAGCCGACTCACACGAATTGCACTTAGAAGAATGATCTGTTCAATGCATTAGGGGCAGGGGTAAAGTGCCGCAGTGCCGCCAAGGTGCCGCCGAGGTCACCGTGCCGCCAAGATACCTCCACACTGCCGCCAAACTGCCGCCAACCAAACTTCGCCTAGCTGTAAATCAAGTACGGACATTCATTTCAAACCCAAGCGGCCCAATACAGAAATCACATCGGAATTCTGCCTGTGCTTTTGAAGTCGAAGCGCGCCCGTTACGCTGGCAAGCAATATTGGGCTTCTTCCGCGGTGATTTATCCGGCAACGGTAGGTTGTAGTCAATAGAAGATGTGCCCGGTGCAAGCCAGTATCTGTCCAGGCCGTCCACCCGGCTGATACCGGGGAGTCGGACGTCACAAGATGATGGGATGCCAGTGTGGAGGAGCGAAGAACGGCATGACCGGTACCCGTCGTGCTTCTTGCCATCGTAATCAAAGATACACGGCTTCCCCCTGTCTGATGAACAATACCGGACAATGAAGTGACTGCTTGTCGCACTGAGGTAGACGTGGCTTGTGATGTTGTACTTGACCCCGCGCGAGGTGGTGTCCGAATTCTTTCCCAATGGGCTGAGGGATTTAGGAACGTTCCAAATGTTCTCAGTGTCCGACTCGGTGCTTCCTGTCGCTGAATCCACATGAAGAATTAGAGCGATGGGGATGTTCAAAATGATATCAAATAGAACAGCTTGCCCATCACAAAGCTGTATGCCGTCAACGCTATGCCAGCAGCTGGTGAGCGGGACAGGCTGGGTGATGCGCATGAATTCCAGGAACCATTTGGTGATATTTCTGTCATATTGATGGCAAAGGGTGCTAGAAAGGACGCAAGGGCTGCGGTATCGTATCTTCCCAAGTTGGTATTGTTCACCTGTCATTGAACCTGAGCATTTGCGCAGCGATACCGTGGTCAGGCAAAAATACGATAGAGCCTGTTCCAATCCTGAGGGCATTTTGTCGTGTCCAGCAGGCACAACGTGGGAAGTAATATCCTGGCATCGCCCCTTCGCCCTTGGTCACCGTCTCAGGAGGACGTACCAGATGCGGCAGTACGACACACCTTAGATTCGACACACCGGAATCAGAAGCGACACACCTGGAAAGTTCGACACACTTCCCACAGAGGACGGTGTGTCGATAATGCGCCCGGCTATCGTTGATCGGGGCTGCAAACATGGGCCAAACTGCCAAATATTTGTCCCGCCTCTTTCCTTCCCCCACCATCCACCGTGCCGCCGCCTCCCGCTGAAAACATTCCCACCCTCGTTCCACAACGCCGCCGTACAGCGGGCTCCTTGGACCCCGACCGGTGACTGCTCAGCGTCACCATGGACAATGAGTTTCGATGGGGGGACCAGAGAGGCCGTTTTTCAAGAGAGGGGGAGGTCAAGGAGGATAGCCAAGGTGCGTTTCCACACCTCTTGCGAATGAAATTTGCTGTTCACACTCGTCCGGCCTCGTTGCTCGTGCCTGCGCAGTACATGTGAGTACAAGTCCCCACCCCGCTTGCCGCTTCGATCCCGCACACTCCGTGCCCGCCGCCCCGAGATCCTCCGCGTACCTTGTTCCATTACTCGCGCTGCTCAAACGTGTCGCATGCAGCCTTGTGCAGATGCGGCAGAATGCACGCGCGGCGCGCTCCAAGTGCGCACGATCTCCGCGTGGAAGGCAGTAGGGCTGCGAACCGTAACCGTAAGCGCCGGGTTCACGGCCCGCGGCCGTAGCGCCTCTCGAGCAAAAAACTTACGGGTCGGGTACGGTACGGGTCACCCGTACCCGACCGTATACGGGTTTACGGGTTGATCCCTGCGCCAAAACGCGCTTACGGGACCCGGTCGTACGGGTCTCAAACACACCCGTAGCAACCCGTACCGTATACGGGTCTGCCCGGAAATACCCGTACCATACCCGTTTACGGGTACGGGTCTACGGGTCGCAGCCCTAGAAGGCAGGCAGATATGGCGAGGCAGCGGCGCAGCCATTGAACTACGTAGTACAACTATTGGATGTACATTGATAGAATGCAATTGATTTAGACCCACTACACGATCTATGAAGGGATCAAGGTGACGGAATAATTGTTCGGTTCATTAGAGTTCGCGAGTTCTCTATTTACCTCTTGAAGAATAAATTTCTTGCATTCAATAATAATGACTTGTCCACTAAATTGAAGTCTGTCGCCCTTACATTTGCCGCCTAGGTGTGTCGAATTTGGTGTGTTGTACTTTGCCACGGTGTGTCGAACATTGCTGTAGTGTGTCGCATCTGACTTCGGGTGTGTCGAATTTAAGGTGTGTCGTACTGCCGCATCTGGTCTATTCCGCCGTCTCAGCCGCCAGCGCACCCACCGTGGCTTCGTCCATAAGCTTTGGCGCTGGAGCACAGGCCGCATCTGCTGATGGCTCAATCACACCATCGCAGCTAGCGCTCGGGTCCAACTTCCACCACGACTTCGACCTCGACTTCCGTACCTACCTGGGCAACCCCTCCTTCGCGTACCACCGTCCACCCAACCGTCCTGGACGGGTACGGTGACAATCCCTACATGCACCTCAAAGCCCCCCATTGCCCTCAAGTGCCATCAACTCAAGCTGCGCCCGCGTACTCGTATAAAAGATCGCCAGATGCTCCCCGCCAATGACATAGATCTCCGCTGCCATGACAGCAACGCCGAGGAACGCAACGGTGGTCTGGACAAACACCATCTTGGCGTAAACCTTGAGTACGCGGAGGCGCGCGGAGCGGTCGAAGGAGCGCCATGCCGCCACGAAGAGCTATAAAAGCTTTTTTCATTGAAAAATATGAGGTTTTAGGACGAGTATGGAGGACGAGTATCTGAGACCAGGTTGAGGACGAAGGTTGCAGTGTTTGCATAGGTTGTATATATAGGTCTGAGGTTAAGAACGGTGTACGAGGTCGGGAATGTCAGGTCACGTGATCCTAAGTTAAGGTCCAGAACGGAGGTCGAGGTTGAGCACGAGAGTTGGGATTGCAGAATGAGGTTGAGCATGGAGGTTGTGGTATGAGGTTAAGAAGGGCTTTATTTGATAATTAACCATGGTTGACCATGGTAGACCATGGTAAACCATGGTTTATGATGGTCAACCATGGTTGGAAGGGATCAAAACCATGATCCCTCAGCCAATGATATCATTACATTTCGATCAATTTTCATTGGCTAAGATCAACCATAGTTTACCATGGTCTACCATGGTTGACCATGGTTGACCATGGTTGGAAGGAATCAAAACCATGATTCCTTAGCCAATGATATCATTTCATTTTGCAATTTTCTTCGGCTAAGATCAACTGGCATCGTAAACCATGGTTTACCATGGTCTGCCTGTATCTACTATAATTTTTGCGATTCATTTGCCAATTCTAGGCATCAATTACTGTCATCTTGGTGAAGTATACTACAGTTAAAATACATCAGGATATAATACACGAACATGAGCGAGGGCTTGGGTCCACAGTGATATAATATCAGGGTCTTCAGCACTGCCAAACAGATGTGAAAATGAACTATACAACTCGGTGACTTCCTCCTCGGTGAGAGTACCAGTTGGTGGCTGAACAGCAACTTGACTAAGATCAGGAGGAGGTCCAGTCCGGCCTACCCAAGAGCTTGAACCCTCTCCCATTGAGTTATTTTGGGCCTGCGACTGAAGCACACCATTATCGCGGAGACCCTGCCAGTCAATTCCATACACCTCTAATTCCTCCTCGTTGAGATTCTCTTCTTCGGGGGGGGAGCCGATCACCACGGACACCATTAACATACATATCAAAAACAAACATGTCGGTTGGTGAGCAGTTGGTCGAATTACGGATCTGGATTCGGTGCTGGTTCCATGCCTCAGCAAAAAAAGGCAAGTTGGGTGTTTATAGTGCCAAGGAAGAGGAAATGCAGAAGCCAAATGTGGGCGACATTGTTGATATCAAGCCCATATCGGATTTCGAGGGCAGTGAAATGCTCGGCCCAGGTCGCACCAACCTGGGCAGTGACGTCAACCCAAAGTCGTTCAATACGGACATTATGAACACTTCTATTAAAAATAATGTCATCTCCACCCAGTCTGATCTGGTGCAAAAGTGCTGGGACAAGATCAACTCAGCTGAACTGTATTTGT
This sequence comes from Mycena olivaceomarginata, assembly GCA_029378375.1. Taxonomy (NCBI): domain Eukaryota; kingdom Fungi; phylum Basidiomycota; class Agaricomycetes; order Agaricales; family Mycenaceae; genus Mycena; species Mycena olivaceomarginata. The sequence goes on from JARKIC010001949.1 coordinate 55,458, forward strand.
GCACCCAAAAAAAAAAATAAGAAACACACATCGTTTATCAGGTTTTGCGTGCGGCGAGATGAACACTCCACTATCGGCACAGGAGACGATTGGGACACATGCAGCAAGATATCTGTTATAATCAGAGGCAACATCAAACAGGGTATCCAGACCCGCGTCCGGTTGTTCACGGGCATGAGGACTTCCTTTCTTGCGAGGTGTGCATTTCTCCAGGCCCATTGCTTCACTCCTCGGCGGTCAGGCACGTCGTTGACGTCTCCCAAATCAGGGGGTCGGTCAAGCCATTCGTTGGACGTCGAAACTGCTGTCATGAACAGCGCCAATTCGTCCGCCCGCATCTAAGTAGTGGCAATGTCGTGAGCCTTAATCCAGAGACGAAAAGACAGTGGTTACCTTAAAGAAGTCGCCGATAATGGCCGCAGCTGCTTCAGCATCGAAACTATTCCCTCTTGTAGATGAGTGGAGCCAAGAGCCCTCAGCCTGGAACAATTTTTTTTCGGTTTCGGACATGGAGTCGGAAATCAAGCACAGTCATATCACGCTCGTCCCAGGACGAGCGTGATGTGACCTCGGCCTTTCTGTTTCGCAGCTTGTCGATACCCCTTTATTTTTCTTTTTTCTCCCCCACTGTATGGTCTATAGTTATCCTAATGTCTTTTAGTATACAGAGAGATCCCCGGTTGTACTGCTGAACGAATAAAATAAAAATAAAATAAAATAATTGTCCGTAATTGTCCGTGCGACTCCCCGGCCTGGCCTTCCCCGGCGTCAACTTGGAATACGCGGGTCTGCGGTGAGGAGGCGCTGGGCAAGGGCAGTATGGCCACGCGCGGGCGCGGCTCATCCGTTTCCGTCTAGGACAAATTGAGGCTAGAGTGGACGGCTGAATAGACAACACATACCTTTTCCTGGAGCTCCAATTTCGCCACACGCACGGGGGAAGTACAACACCGTGGGATGTATAGAGGAAGGGTGCGGGGTGGAGAAGTCCACCTCACCTATCTCGACGTTCAGTTGCTACAGGTTTGAAAAATCAGATAAAACAACAACTTGGGAGAGATGGAAACGAACCTTGGCCAGGAACGCGAGCTCGAGGCGCGTGTGCGGCTGGATCAGGTCGATGAGGTACGACGTGCGCAGACTGCGCTGGAGTTCGCCGATGTACGCTCGGATGAACCCGTCGTCCATGGTCGTCGAGTGGTTGTCTGCAAGTCTGTCAGCATACCGCACGGAATTAGGTGAACGGACAGTGCACCCTTCTAAACATTCTCCGCCGAATGCACCTCTCACCGCTGGTACGCGACCACAAGGTGCGTCATCGCTTTGATTTGGGGGTCGGTTTTGTATCTGCACAACAAGACGAACGAATAAGCTGCTGGACGCCGAGTGAGAGTGTGACCATCTTGCCCACTGCTTGGCAGCTCCTGGATGGAGGAGGGAAGCACGGTGAGCGGAGCGGAAGAAGTGTAAGTGCAAGAAGCCAGACAGGCGTAGAAGCGGCATGTGACTTCGCCGAAGTTGGCCTGCGCCTGTTAAGGACGCGGAGGATGGGTGAACCGCGGTGCAGACTCGGGTGATCCCGGGGCAGGCAGGTACAACAATTCCGCGCATCTTGTATAGCTGGAGGAGAGGGTAGAGGGTCAAAAGAAGAAAAAAACTGGGAGAGGTGGTGTGGCCGGTCCTACGGAGAGTCAGCAGTTGCTTAGGCGATCTTCGACCTCGCCACGATGGCGAATCAGGTACCCGCAGACTTGTTCTCCCGAGTCCACCGCGAGCGCCGGCGATATCAGCTTGAGCCGAGACCAAGATTCAAGGAGCAATTTGACGGTGCCGGCTGAGAACGATGAGCCCCCGAACAGCTCGTGTATGTACCCTCGGAGGTGGTCCCAAAGCATATGTTACATCCACACGTCCTCCGAAAACTGCGCGCGTGCACGCTTGATGTCCTCCTGCATGAAAAGCAGCTCCTCCATTCTCGCAAGTTTCTTGGCATCTGGCGGCCGAGATAGTGCTCGTCGAAGGTCTTCGATGGACAGCCGAACCCGCTTTGTCTGCGCCCCTGCGGTTTGGCACTGTATATTGAGAAAAGATCGAGTCCGGAAGACAGAACAGCAAGGCAACGAACCACATCCGTAATGTACTCGATAAGGATTTCCTCCATAACATTCACTGTATCGTTGGCGGGGTTTCGATCATCTCCGAAACCGTACATGAGATTCTTCACTACGGGTGGTCGGTGAATTGTGGTCCGTTTAAAGACGCCGAACGGAACATACATTCTTTTGTGTACGAACCCCGCAAACTCGATTGCTTCCGAGCACCGCGACCAGTTGCACCACCAGTTGCGGCAGCGGCTACACTTTCCCGCAAGTGCGACGGCGTATACGAGGAAAATGTGCTCGATCTCTGCGGAGGATTCGGGGTAGAAGTTCGGGTACTGGCTGCTGGGGCTGACCGGCGCTGGTCTCGGTTGTGCAGCGGGAGTCTGGGGTTGCTGGGGATAGGGGTACGCGTACTTCCAGGCGGTCTACTGGTACGGGCCCTGCAGCCTGGTACGGATAGGTGCCGGGTGTTTGGGCGTAGGGTGTGTGGGGAGGATATGCGGCTGGATATGCGCCGTAAGGATACACACTGCCACAGCCGAATTATTCCAAGTCAAGAAATTGTGGTATATACAGTACGATACGATTAGGGTCAAGTAAGTAGAGAATTTTTTCCTTTGTTCAATCGGTCTTTCCTCGTTTCGTGGCGCTGTCAACATTTTGAGCTTGTTCGAGTATGAGTTTGATTTTCTGCCATTCAATCTCGACCTTGTTCCGTTGATCAAGCCATTCGTAAATTGCATCCTTGGGATGTAATGAGAACCGCCGAAGCAGTCAGACGCTGAGTGCATTACTCACCGCATCGTCCATGTCCTTAATATTGTGTTCCTTGATCGGAACGAAAACATCACGATCGTTGAAAACTCCAGATGATTGCTTCGCTTCGTGCAGTTCGTCTACCTCATGCGATATGCTTTTGAAAAGCTCGTACTGGAAATAAATCAATTACTTGGTATCAAAAGAGCCGGAAAACAGACCTCCCAGTGGCAGATTTTGTGAAATACCTGCACCCGCTCGGCACAAAAAAGGCCAACGTTGAACACTTTCAACTTGGAGTCTTTCTTGCGGTGTTTCTTGTCGTCATCAATTTCCTGTAGAAGAAAATAAATAAATTGAGTCCCACATCATGTCCCACAATTACCCTAAATCCCGTGGGGTTATATGGGATTCCAGAGAGTTTACCGGACCTGTACCCTCGACGTCCCTGGATGTTGCACACATCACATTGAGCTGCGCGCGCAGAGGGAAGATCCTCCATTTTCAACTCGGGGTATTTTGCAAGAATCTCAGTGAAATCGGATGTCCAACGAAAAGAAACGAGAGAATCGCGGATGCTAGAGATTCTACGCCGCGCCGTGGTCAAAGGGATGGAAAAATATTCCTCGGCTACCATTCAACATTCAACAACAAATACGGGACCGTTGAACCAAGGATAAGTACCTTGAAGCATGTCTTTCATAAATTTCTCGCGTTCAACTTGTGGTCGAATTGCAAGATGCACCTATATGACAGATGAAAATATGGCGCACAATCGTAGGCATTCACCAACCATAAACTGGAGGAGAGGAGGAATTGGTGCGGTCACTTTGAGGAATAAACAAGCACTGTACCTGGAAAATCTTCTTGAACTGGTGAGAAAGACCCTCGTGGGCGACCATGCTGAATTCCTTGGGCAACGGAGCCGCGGCACTTCCATCGTCTTCAACAATGAATTGAGAAGAGGCATCGGAATCTTCATCGAATAAACTGTCCCAAGAGCTTTCCGAGTCGTCGGAATCGTCTGAAGTATCCGGTTCGGACTGGAGGGGGGGCAGTCCTCGTTTTTTGCCTATACCTCGAGTTAAAAATATGGAGCAAGCGAGGGAATATACTGACGCTTTAGATTTCAAGCAAGAAGTCTCGCCGGGATAACTTTACTCTAGTGCGTAGCCGGGACTCAATGATATCTGCACACAAGTCAGATGTGCCACGCAATATCTAATATCGCACTCACGCTCAGAATCAACTTCGTCCCCGGAACAGCTCTCATCGGAGGAATGAGAACGTTGAATTCGTTTCTTCAGCCTGGGTTTGCGGAGCGTCGGAGCCGCATCCTCTGGTTCAGTTCCGACCGATTTCCTGGGCTTTTTCTTGTCGTCGTTCGCTATTGCCACCTTGGGACGTTCTACTCTCTTTCGTTTCGGTTTGTCGGGTGCGCCGGAGCCTCCCTCTTTGGACGTCTCCGGTGGTTCGCGCTTGCGCTTGAAATTTGAGGGCGGGGAAGTGCGAGTCAGCACTTCCGTACGCATAGTGGTTGGGTACATGGTCAGCTTTATCACCAGTTTCAATTGCCTCTTTGCAAATTTCGAGCCCCGCTCCTATCCCCTTTGATGTTATGAACCAATTACTTACCCCGGCGCAAAGCAGTCCTTTCCTTCCAAAGAAAAATCACCCAGACATGCCAGAAAAAACGAGAAATTAACCCCCAGTTCACTGTAGGAAAATAGGAGGTTCAAACCCAGTTCTGCCGGCACAAGTTGCTTAATGTGTTTTGGTACGTGGAATGCGCGCAGTTCTCCAAGTTGCAAATCAAGCGCGGTCACATCACGCTCGTCCTGGGACGAGCGTGATGTGACCTCGGCCTTTCATTTCGTGCAAGTGCCTTCAAACTCATTTATTCCTTTCCCTTGTCTACGTCGAAACTGTCGCTCGCGCCGCCGCTGCCAGACGCAAGCACGGCACTCCAATCGTCTCGGGAGTCCACAGTATCGACACAAGGCCCCGATACAGCGCACCGTCCTCGGCAGTGCCATCAGACTCCAGGAATCTCCCCGCTATAAATGAGCGCGAATATACGAACTCGACGCAAACACGGAGCGCCCGCTTGACCAGAATTGAAGGAGACTGCACAGACTTTCGCTGCTCCTCTCCTGGATGCCTCCGGATCCGTGACTTTCGTCGGGTCCTCCTGAGGAAGCGCAACCGTGGGCAGGAGGAAGTTGGGCAGGAGGAAGTCTTAGCGCTTGACCTCCCCCTCTACACCCACAACTAACCCTGCCCCCAGTGTATCCTCAAATTCGACCACCACTGCCCCTGGATCGGCCAGTGCGTCGGCGCGCGCAACCACGAGCTCTTCCTCGCGTTCGCTTACGCCACCGCAATATTCACCATATACACCTGTTGGCGTTCACCGTGCGGGGCGGAGGAGCCGTGGCCGAGACGGATGTGGACCCGCTGGAGGTGGTGATTATCGAAATCGAGGAGCCCGCTCGTGCGAGCACTGCACTGAGTACCGCGGACGGTCCCATCACGGACACACCCTTTGCCACCATCCTGGCTGGGACGGCTGTCTCTTTTGCTTCGAACGAATCCTGGGGTCTTACAAAGGACGATACACACTTTCGCCGCACGACTCGAATCGACCTCATCACTTCCAAAACAATGCAATCGCATCCTGGGGATGTATTACTTACTGTATCGTCCGTCTCATCCACATCTGCATCTGCCTAAATTCGCATTTACAAAGGTGTGTGCGCTAATTCTCGGAGGATTCTTGAATTCTGATTTTTGTGGCCATTGTTCCCCGCGCAGGTCTCGTTCACAGCTACCATGTCGCCTGTGCATCACGCCACAGTACCTGAACATACTGCGTGATCGTTTGCCTGATCCAAGTATTGACACCGACCCCAAATTGATGCCTGTTCTTTGCAAAGGGAAGCAAGTACCTACAGAGTCATTAAATAAACTACATACACATCCCAGTAAAGTACAATAATTCCGCAGTGTATTTTGTGCTCTACATGACAAATATACTTGCCCCTGTTTCCATTTGTGGCGAATGTGGTAGATGACATCAGCACGTGACTACTCTTTCATCCCACCTACGATGGTCGATAAACACGATGCAGCAACCAAGAAAGCACAAGCAGAAGGTTTGCATCCATTGCATACCTCATCTGTAATGACATTCTGATGATCTTGCAGCAATCAAACTCCTCAAAGACCCACTCCTTATCGCCCAAATCAAGGCTCTGGAACCCTTTAGTACCGAAGCAGATGCTCTAGTTACCAAATTTTCTGCTGTTCATTCCAAGCTGAATACAGTTGGGCCTGGAATTTTGCCGGCTCTTCTTACCAGCTGATTCTTCCCAGCTCGAGGTTTTGATTGACTTTGCCACCCGGAAAATGGCAGACAGTCCAATTTCAGCAACTTTCAAAGACCTCAGGCAACGTCTCCAGGTGGCAAAACAGCAGGCTCAAGCTGGGAGCACTCTAGCTTCTCACCGTGAAAAACGGAAATTTGTGAGTTTCGCTTTTGTCTTGTTACACCCACATTGATGGTTGGTCCAGGTCGATATGGTTGGACTAAACAAGCAATACGGGAAGTCTATCCATGATATTCTGGCCAGCCAGCAGGAGGACTCTGTTGGGTCTCCTCATAATCCTCGCATCTTGTGGCGCTACCACCACCCCGAGACCTCTGTCCCTGTTCACCACCGCCAAGTTCTCGCAGATGCCAGATCCTGTATCGCCGAAGATGCTATCATCAATGCAGAAAATGGTTATGAGACAGTTGGTGCCGAGTCGGTAATTATTTTGGCTTGTGATGGTATGCCCATATTTTTGCATGCTGTTCCAGCCGGAGCTAACTTTGACCAGAGGCTGGGAACCATATGGTTGATGCAGACGGAGAATATATAATTGAGCTGGTTGCTTTGCAGGGGGTCCTAATACAATCTGAACTGGCTTTGCCAGTGTACACCTGGCTTTCGGGAGTGATTGAAACAGCATCTTCTGAGCGGCGCAATGTCCGTGTAAGTTGCTCGGTCATACGTCCCCGCAGCTTGTATCTGAATTCCTAGCTATAGCCCAACCATCCAGGTGTGATGACCCAGGCAGGATACAATGCCGGTCCCCGTCATGCACGGATTTTTGGCCTGGCTAAAAGCTATACCAAAGTCCTCGATTCGGCCACAATGGTCCAGCACGACGAAGATGTCATCTCTGCCATGTCTCTGACCTGGAGTGTATGCAGGAGCTTCCTTCCTACGAATCTAATCAGCAAGATCGACGGATACCTGGAAAATGCCAGGATGCCCACTATGGCAGCACGGAATGTTGAGCCAGGTGAGATTTATACCTGTTATCTGTTTTAGTCCTGATACCTGTTCTTGAGGGCTAGGCTACCGGCTGACCTTTCAAGGCAAGGAACTCGTATTCCCCAATTTCGAGCGTGGCCCTTCCGAATTCATCATGTCCCAAGATTATTCTGCATATGTGTATACTGCTGCTAGAGCATATGTTTTTCTGACCTTGTAATTACAGTTCAGCACACAGGGATGACTGCTTTGCCGAGTTTTGCCTGTCATGGACTGTAGACCGCAAGGTGGATCCACCGGAACCAACTCAAGCGGCAGCTGTCCCAGCTATGGCTGGTGTGACCACCCGCCAGCAATCCAGGCAGTCGCCACACACAGTTTCACTTGACCCAGACCCTGTATCTGGTGGTGCTAACTTTGTTGATGTGACACTGAAGGTCAAAGTCGAGATGTCGGTGGGAACTCTTATTGCTTTTCGCCCCAAGAATTTGCATGGCACAACCCGCCTCTGTGGTGCCCACACCCGTGCAGCCACTATATGTTTTGCATCTCGCATCAAAGCAGCCTTTGAAAAAGCACAGCAGGGTCTTTTGGTGGAGTCGCACGCAGGGGCAGGCGAAGGTGGTGAGTAGATAAATACAAATGTATGATTGAAAATGCCTACTCTGGTGGAGTCGCATACAGGGGCAGGTGAAGGTGGTGAGTAGATAAATACAAATGTATGCTTGAAAATGCCTACCAAGGTTTGAGTTCTTGTGGTAGTATATCAAAACAGCATTATTTGAGTACAAAGTCTCCCAATCTCATGGTGTCTGGTAATAAAAATAAAAGCAGCGAGCTTGAAGCAAAACCAGGCTGATCATATAACGAGCACATACATAACATTAATTGATTGATTTTTTTACCATGTCGGGGGATTGAACGGTCACCAGCTCGTTTCCCCATGTCAACCTTTGCCAGTGTTAACGCAGGCAATCTAACCATTAGACCATCATGGAATTCAAAGCCATCTTCCCAACTGCAGTGGCATCAAGCTCAGTTATGTTCAGTGACACAAAAGTATCGTCCAAGTTGGACCTGGGGATTGTCACCGTCTGTCGTGGCCGACAGATGGTACCAAAGCCGGCTGTCCAGTGGACCATCCGTCAATGGTACGGTGGGACAGCGTTTCTCACCACACTCAACGGGATGGAACAGTGGTGACCATCCTAGCAGTCCCAGGTCTCTACTTTGGTACCATGTTTTCTAGGCTACACCGACAACTGGTAGTCATAATTGGCAGGAGAATAGATAACTTTCGGGAGGGCAGGGAAATACATAAACAGCAAGAAGTATATTTGGTAAGTAGTTACGACTCGAGTCCAAGATTCAATATGTACAGTTATGGCATGTGTAAAGGAACTGTTGAGCAAGGAGTGGCAGACTACTGACAAACCAGGTATCAAGAAAAAACTAGAGTAGCAGTTATCTAAAGTCTCGAATGTCCTCCAATTCCTGCCAAAATTTCGACCAAAAGCCAGTGGTCAATAGCTTGCTGGAGGGTGAAAGGCTCAGTGTTGTTGCCCTCATGATCACGAGCAGGATAAGTACGACTACATAGGTCAACAAGATAGATGAGAGGGATGCGAGCAACCCTGAAACATGTGCGAAATGAAATCAGCCCAAGTTTCATGTACGAGAGTTGGGCAAGCGATGTATCGTATCCCAGGTCGTCAGGCCCGACAAAGTGGATGACTATATGGTGCTGATCGTCGAACTCGACATGGGGGCTTCCTGTGGTTGCCCAGCAGAGAGCCTTACTGCGAAAGGCAGGTGAGTCAATCTGATCGAAGGAGATGAGTTTGCTCAGTCGGGGGATCACCTCTTCCAACAGTGCTGGGCAAGGGGCTCCAGAGCCCTGGAGTGCAAGAGCTAGTGTAAACTCGAATAAGCAGTGAACAGGAGGGTGAACATTCTGAACTTACCTGTGTGGAATGTTGGCTGGGAGAGAAAATGGCTGAGTTGGATGGTCGAGTTGAGCAGTGAAACGAATGGGCAAAGAGAATACTGGGCATGAAGTTGCTCTTTATATAGTCCGACCTGCTATTAGTGACGATTCGATGAAGGATTCCATGGTCGACCATGGTCAACCATGGTTGACCACAGCCAAACCATAGTTGATCATAGCCGAACCATGGTTTACCATGGTTAACTATGGTCATCATAGCCGAATCATGGTAGATCATAGCCGAACTATGGTCAACCATGGTTTATTGATGGCTTTTCCAAATTGGGAAATCACCTGATCTGAGCCTCGACCTCCAACCTCAACCTGAGTAAAACTGATATAGACCAGGGCTAATAACCTTAGACCTCAACCTCAATATGTCTATTTTGCTACCTCAGACCCTGGTAATGCACCAAAACCTTGACCTCAAACCTCAAAAAACACTCAAACCTCAGACTTCAACCTTAGACCCCAACCTCATACAGTGTAAAACCTCAGCTCTCGTTCTCTAAAATACTGTCCTCAAACCCTGTTTCTCGCCTGCATATTTTTCAACGATAAAAAAGGTCATAAAGAGCGCTCTCTTGGAAAGGCGGAGCTCAGGCTCGGAGACGGAGAAGGCGAAGGAAGAGTCGAAGGGGACGATGGGGTGCACGTCGGCGGGGAGGAGGGATGCCTCGATGTGCGTGAGGGTCGCGGATGCAGGGAGGACGAAGAACGCGAGGAGGGCGGCGCTAGCGGGAACGGCGAGGTAGCGCTCGCCCTCCTCGCGCTCCGCATCCGAGCCGTGTACCTAGTGTTTTGAACTTGGGTTGGGAGGTGTCTTCAGATCAAAATCTCAAAGGGCGGCAGCGGCTCGGCCCTGAATCGAACGGGCATCCTGTAGACATGTGCTATGAGATGGAGTAGAATACAGGTGCAGGCTACCGCTACCGAGCCATATACTTGGTGTTTTGAACTTTGGTTGGTGGGCTTGTTCTTAAGACAGATTAGTGAAAAAAAATTGTTTCAGTGATACGACTACACGACTCAGCCCCGAATCGAACGGGTGCCCTGCTCATATGAGAGGGCTGTGTGGGACTGTGCACAGGTGCGGATTCCGCTACGGAGCCGTGCACCTATACTGTGCAATTTCGTTCAATTCGGCGGTCACGCATCACGCACCCCCTGTGCCGCGATGAATTTTGGTTTCGGTCACGGGTCACGGCACCCAGTGCCGAATGTAAAATTCGTGACATCAGGGCCAAATCTCCCTCGGAGGTGCAAAAAAGGCAGAATTTTCGAAAATTTCCGTTTTGAATGCCGAATTTTTGGAGGTGTCACGCCAAACTTCGTCGGTTGCCGAAGTGCCGAATCGGTATTTTGGGTCACGGGTCACAACCCGTGCCGAATTGAACGAAATTGCACAGTATTTTCGAACCCCACTTTGTGGGTGTTTTCAGAAAAAAAATCCGAGAAAAAGTAGTTTGAAAACTCGCTTAGCGCTCAGGCCCGAATCGAACGGGTGGGTATCCTGCGGAAATCTGTCCAGGAAGGAAACCGAAAACAGAGTGCAGGTGCGGGCCACCGCTACCGAGCCGTATACATAATGTTTTGAGCCCGAGTGTGTGCGACAAATCCTTTGCAAAATCGGAGCAAAATCAATTTACTCCCAAATGTCCATGGCTTGGCCCCGAGTCGAACGGGTGTCCTGCTCAAACCCTGGAAATGAAGATGGTATAGAGTGCAGGTGCGGGCCTCCGCTACCGAGCCTTTTCTGTATCGTTTTCAGCTTGCCTATGCCCAGGCTTCCTGCAAAATTAGAGAAAAAGATGGACGACTAAGCCTATGAATGGCTCGGCCCCGAGTCGAACGGGTACCCTGCTTAGATCGTGATAGTATTACGTGGGCACAGAGTGCAGGTGCGGCCCACCACTACCGAGCCGTATTTGTACTTTTCCGACCCTGAGTTTGTGTCGCAGATCATCCTTTGCAAAATTGGAGGAAAAAAGTCAGGTACTCGCGCGCCGAATGGCTCGGTCCCGAATCGAATTTCGGGTCGTGTAAACCACGAGTGGGATTCTTGATCACAGAATGCAGGTGTGGGCCGCCGCTACCAAGCCTCTGTGTATACCTTGTTCAGTTTGCCCATGCCGAGGATCGTCCATAAAATTAGAGAAAAAGTTGGACGACGGCCTGAATGGCTCGGCCCCGAGTCGAACGGGTATCCCGCGTAAATCAGTAGACATCTTTGATATGCAGCACAGTTGGTGCAGGCGCGGACCTCCGCTACCGAACCGTGTACTCATCTCTTTGGACTTGACCTTGTTACCGGGTGTTCATGACGGAGTCTGACCAAAGAATTTTAGAGGATGTATGGCTTAGCCCCGAATCGAACGGGTATCCCGCGTGAATTTTCTCGTTTTCCACATGCAGTGCAGGTGCGGCCAACCGCTACTGAGCCGTGTAGATGATCTTTGAGGGGTTGGATATTCAAGGTAGTTAAGCTGTTGAGAGTCGAGGTTGAGACCATCAATTTACGGATTACTATCGAAATTGGGAGAATTCAGAGTCCAGAGCGACAAGAAAGAAAAGATGGAAGAATTTGAGTGCAGACTGCAGAGATCAACGTCGACGTGCGGGGAGTACCACGTCACAACCAGTCACACGCAGTCTCCACTCTTCTCTGTTTCTTCCTTGCTGCGGCTGGGACGTCCATCTGCCCAAGATGATGACAAAAACACGATACATCGTGCTAACCCTCGCTATACTCGTCTGGCTCCCCTTATTTTCTGCTAAAATACGCTAACTATTCACAGATAAGTCTACACTACATCCTCAGCTTCTCGCATGAGGGCTACGGCCGTGCCACGTCCCTCGATAGCCTGCGCAAGTCCTGGGGCGGCACCGGGATCGTCTCCGGGGCCAGACGACGAGCGCACCCCCAAAGTGTACCACGAACCGCCCTACAAGACGCCCGTGCCCGAAAAATACTACCTCACCCCCGACGCCAACGGACGATGCCGCGCAAGGCTAACGCCACCATCGTTATGCTCGCGCGCAACGGCGACATCAACGGCGTGGTGAAGAGCATCTCACAGCTCGAGGCCAAATTCAATACGCGCTTCGGGTACCCGTATGTGTTCCTCAATGAGGAGCCGTTCTCGGACGAGTTCAAGCGCAGCATCTTCGCGTTGACGAAAAATAAAGTCGAGTTTGGGTTGATTCCGAAGGAGCATTGGTATCAGCCCGAGTGGATCGATGAGGAGAGGGCACGGGCGTCGAGGAAGATGGAGGAGGAGCATGTTATTTATGGGGGTGCGCATCTCGACTTTATGTTGGATTGGAAGCTGACTGGGAGCAGGGAGCGTCCCGTATCGGAATATGTGCCGCTTCAACTCAGGCTTCTTCTTCCGCCACGAGCTCCTCGACAAGTATCGCTACTACTGGCGTGTCGAGTGCGTGCCGTTCCCCGTTCCTCTCTTAATATGCTAACCACGCTACACCACAGACCCGACGTCCGCTTCTTCTGCACCCTCTCATACGACCCCTTCCTCTTCATGCAGGACGAGGGCAAGAAGTACGGCTTCACGATTTCGTTGCCCGAGTAAGTCTCGTCTCGTCTCTTCTCTTCAGGTCTTCCATTCTCTGACCGCTACCCGCTATGCGCTACTTCGCTCCCTGCCTCCACCTGTTGCTTCTTCGTTCCCCCCACCTCTCTTTTTGTTGCTGTTGCTCACCACGTCCGCAGATACGGCGCCACCATCCCCACCCTCTGGACCGCCGTGCGCGAGTTCGTCGCCGCGAACCCGCAGCACGTCCTGCCCCTTGACGAGGGCGGGATGGGTTTCCTGAGCGACGACGGGGGCGAGACGTATAACGGGTGCCATTGTGAGTTCTTTTGGTTTCTTTCCATGGTTTTCTTGGTTCTGTGCGGAGAGAGCGAGGCAGGCTGGTTTCGTGGTGTTGTTGGAGGGGGGTGGCTCCGCGCGCGCGCTCTCGAAGGACCGCGCGGCGGGGAGTGAGGTGGGGATGGGGCGCTGCCACTGACAAGACGGCGATGCGGCAGTCGAGTCCACCCGACGGGTGTGCGTGTGAGGTGTGGCGTGGACTGGGATGTGGGGTGGCTGGGCCGCTGCACGCCGCTCGAGAGGCTCGCGATGTGCAGATGCGGAGCGAAGGAAGGTGGGGTGCACGAGAGTGGAGCGGAGGTGCATGCTCCTATAGGTGCTCGGTGCTCGTTGTCGCTCACTTCCCGGCGCCCGACGCGCGGTGCTCGACGGTCGACGGTCGATACGGGCTCGATGCTGACGGCGACGGCGTGGGGCGAGGATGACGGGTCCGTCTGTTATATGTGGAGACTTGTGGAGCTCGACGCTCGATGCAGACCTCGTCTGGGAGCGAGATGCTTCCCCGTCCGAGAGTGGAGCGAGATGCGCGGCCGGTGCTCGGCGGTCGATGGTGGATCGATGCGGGGTCGATGCGGCACCCCCGGAGCGAGGGCGTGGGGTGTGGCGAGGACGACGGGTCCGTCCGTTATATGTGGATGACGGGGAGAAGAGAGCGAGGAGCGAGGAGCTCGCCACTCGACACTCGATGGGGACGCGCCTCGCCTGGTCCATAGTGCCCCTCGCGCAAGATGTGCCCCCTCGTTACCCTCACGCTCGAGTGCGGGGATATACTTTTGCTCAGTGGTTTTCCCTTTCTTCCATGCTCGTCTCTGCATCTTTCTGTCTACTCACACACGCGGATGCGGAACTCCAGTCTGGTCCAACTTCGAGATCGGCGACCTCGACCTGTGGCGCGGCGACGCGTACCGCGCGTTCTTTGAGCATTTGGATTCGAAGGGGGTAAGTGCTTGCTACTTCGACTTTCGCGGCCGTCCCCGCACTCTTTTTTCCCTGTTCCATTCCCCACGTCTACTTTTCCGCCTACCCTACTCCGTTCCTCCCCACTTGCTCCTCACGCCCACATTCTCTTCCCGCTCCCGCATGCCGCTTCTTCCCTCCCTCCCCTCCCCTCCTCTCTCCACCAGCGCGCCTCTCGCGCCTCTCGCGTTCTGTTCATCCCGTCCTCCCTCCCCTCCCTCTTCCCTCTACCCTTCTTCTCGCCCGCACCCCTTCCTCCTCCCTCTCTCCCCTCTCTCCCCCTTCCTGTTTGTTCCTCCTCTCGTCTTGCTCCTCCCCTCGTTTCATACCCACATCCTCTTCCCGTTCCCTTCGCCGCATGCCGCTTCTTCCTCCCCGTCTTGTCCTCTCCCTACTCCCTATCGTCACTTGGCCCCGCCTCTCGCCATCCGTCCTCGTTCCGTCCCCGTCCTTTGCTCCTCCCCTCATTTCATGCCCGCATCCTCTCCTCTCCCCGCCCCTTCCCCTCATTTCATGCCCGCATCCTCTCCTCTCCCGCCCCTTCCCCTCCCTCCTCCTCCCCCCTCCTCCTCCCTCCTCCTCCCTCTCCCTCCTCCTCCCTCTTCCTCCCTCCCCTCCTCCTCCCTCCTCCTCCCTCCCTCCTCCTCCCTCCTCCTCCCCTCCTCCTCCCTCCTCCTCCCCCCCTCCTCCCTCCCCTCCCTCCCCCCTTTCCTCCTCCCCTCCCTCTCCTTTTCTCCCCCAGTTGACAGGCGCTGACACACCTCCGAACAGGGCTTCTACTACGAGCGCTGGGGCGACGCGCCCGTGCACTCGATCGGCGCGGCGCTGTTTGCGAGGAAGGACCAGATCGTGCGTTCTTTTTTATTCTCGCGAGCTTGGTTTCTCTGTTGCTGTCCTCTTTTTACCGGGTTTTTCGTTCCGTTCCCTGTTGCTACCCGGTTTTCTCCCGTTTCCTTTGTTGCCTTCGATTCGAGGGCGAGGGGACGATTTGGGGTGTTGGGTCTCCAGCACCCAGGTGGATGGTGGTGCGGGCTTGTTTCGTCTCGAGGATGGGGAGGGAGAAAGGCAGGAAGTGTGTTTGTTTTGCGGGGTGCGGAGCGAGTGCGAGATGCTGAGGAGCGAGGGAGGCGAGGCGCGCGACTCGGTTGAGCGAGGAGGGAGTGCGAAAGCGAGGGGGTGATGTGGGGAGTGGGCGTGGGGAGACGCAACGTGCACGTTGCCCACACCGACACCCCAAGTCGCGTCGAGTCCAGTCGAGTCGAGGCTGCGGGAGCGGAGACCCGCTCGACGTGCGTCTCGAGTCCGTTCCGGGGCAACAGGAACGAGAGTCATGGCGATGGCGACGGCGACGGCGACAGTAGTAAGGGAGGCGTGTTCCGTGTTTCGAGAGCGTTATGGGGCGATTTCGCCGAGCGAGCGAGAACGATGATGAGAACGGTGATGATGACAAGGCCAGGGCGGAGAGGCGCTTGTGTTGGGGGATTGCGGAGAGCGAGGTCCTGAGAAGGGAGGCGAGGCGAGGCGCGCGACTCTGTGGCGACGAGGCACTGTGACAGCGAAGGCGAGGGAGAGGGGAAGAGGGAAGAGGGATGGGCACGTGTATAACGCGGCGCTCAGATTTGAAGGATACACGTTTTCCTGTGGAGCTGCTGCCTCTGCCTGGTCCACTGTTAGTTTGAGTAACGCACATAAACACACACAAAAAAGGAACCTTTGCATATAGTTTACTGGCCCTGATGGTTCGTTAGTGTGGTCCCGGTCAGTTAGTGATAATCTGCACGCATTCCCGTCGCTTCGTCCTCGGTGGACCAACCACCATTGCCACCACCAGCGAGCGGAAAGTACGATTTAGGTTTATCAGCTGGGGAAGTAGTCACGTAGACGCTGCTGTTCAGGTAGAAGATGATGATAGAGATTGAAGAATTGAGTCGCTTCTTTTATACAGTTGAACTTGGAGTATGTCCTAACGGAGATTCGGTACTCGGCTCGGTTGAACTTGAGCCGCGTATCGGTCAGTCGTTCAGCGTTTGTAAGCCAATTTTCTGGGTTGCTCATGCCTTCACCTCGCATCGAGGTTAGTCAAAGATGCACGAGTCACTCCGAAATTACTGGCAGTACTGAAAGAGTCGAAAATAAGTAAGTAAGGCAAAATTATCTAGGCGCCAATCCAACCGTGAGAACTACAAGTGAATGTTGGAACATCTTCATAGCGTCTGTTTAAGAGAAGGACTGTCCCACAATGTCAGAAAAAATCCGAACAGCCTTATAAGGCAGCCGCCTGATAAGATCTTTGTAAGATTAAAACACGCATATCATCATCTTATCAGTACCCTGTCAGAAAATTATAATGGTCTTGTAAGTGTCTGATTCTGATTCTGATCTTATAGGGCTGAGTTGTTTCTGATAAGTGTCTAATTGTGCTGGTCAATCTTGCCGCCTTATAAGGCCTTATCCGGCCTCGTCATTGATTTTAGATTTTTCCGACACAACCAGCGCTTCTCGCCGTTCGATATATAAGCATGCTTGAAGCAGCCATTGGACCGCTTTGCCGCGTGGGTGGTTCTCAGATCGGCGCTCAGTTAGCGGCGGGCGCTAGAAGCCGTCTGAAGAATGGGTGGTCATAGCCAACCAGCGTTTACTGCGGGTCAAATGGGCCGCTTTTGCCTTTGGATGGCATCTGGATGTGATGTTGGGCGCGAGCGCCTACTTATCATTGCTATCGGTTCCGATCGAAGATGCCTACATGAATTCTTGATCTGCGGATTCAGTCATCTGGACACCGCGTCATTCGCTGAAGGTTCACTGAAGTATTCAAGATTCAATTCCAGCCAGGCTCTGCAACGCAAATTAAACAAGCCGCTTTTAAGGCGGGTGCCGATCAATGCCGATCTGCTAACTGATGATCACTACATTTTGATGGTTCCTCGGACCTAGCTGGTCCCGTTCAAAGATTAACAGCTCATTGCCTCGACCCCATCAGTCCAGATATGCCGAGCCGTTGCCGAGGTTACCTCGGCTAAGGTGGCCGGAACCTGTCAAATGCAGTAGATAGCCGGCGGGTATCGGCGAGCCGTGTTGGATCGGAGTTTGAAGAGTTCGTTCCGCAAAACTAGAAAGGTAAAGGTTGGGTTCAGAATGAGGTTACGAGTGGGAAGTCAGTGAAAGAGACTAAAGGTTAGGTGAGTTGGAGCTAAATGACTGGCATATTTGGCTGCCCAGCTGCATCTCATTTTATGAATTGAAGACAGCCTGGCAGATGATTCTGGCCTTGAAGTATCCCGAAAATTATTATTTCTTTCAGGTGAATGAGAGAAAAGTTGTCAGCAACGGCCTCTGGGTCGGCTAAACAGCGAGTAACCCGGCGAGAACCCCAACCAGGAGAAACCCGATAGACGCTAGTAGCTCGTGTGTTCCCCGAGCAGTAGGACCAGTCGTATGGCGTCCTCGCTAGGAGGCCGTATGTCGTAGGTCGAGATGCGAGGCGGAACCCGGAACGAGTCGAAGAGGGTGTGATATCCACTCAGGTACAAAACCCGAGGCGTGGATACAACCCGTAGTACGGTGCGAGGGAAGCGGGGCAGGGTGGAGACAATGCCTATGTCAAGCCAAGGTAGAAGCCTGAGATTAGACAAGGTAGAATCTACTGTACATGGAGATTCTACCGTGCTTATATAGGCTTCTAAATAAATTAAAGTGATCACGGTCAATCACGATCAGTTCCTGCACCGTAGCATTAAGGAGCATTAATGCTGATGCTCCTGGACTCCTCTGCGTTGGTTTCTGTGGTGTCGGTGGACCTATGAGACCCGACATGTTCGGGTTTCCTAGTCCTAAGTGTCATCGTATCCAGTGGTTCAAACCCCGATCGGGTTTGCAACCACTCCTGTACTCCGTGTACTCTCCTGTGTCAGCCCTTGGTACGTCCGGGGACTAGAATCCGTCTGTACGGGTTCCTAGTCCCTAACGTCTTCTGTATTCCATGGCGCAGACTCCCTGAGTCTGCGGCTTTAGAATCCGAGGCTGGGTTTCAACCGTGAGAAGGTCACGTGGTGGCGTTGATTGATGTGCTCAGAACCTATATAAGAAACACACAAATAACCCCACTTGACTCGAGAGCGGCACAGAAACAGTCCAGAGACTGTTCCAACAACCAACAAACAAATCAAACGGCAATATATGCACGTTTCCAAAGATCCCGACGAGTTACAGCCCCTAGTACAGGGCCTTGTAAAGGTTGTAGGGAGAGGTTTCGTATCTCAAAGAGATAATAGAGCAAACTGCGTAGAACGTGTTTCTAGACACAGTGGAAACGTTGTTTCCAAACAAGATAGATTTATAGCTTCGCAGCGTGTGTGTGTGTGTGTATGTGTCCAAGCGACAGAGAAACAAGTTTAAAGTAGTCCCGTAGACTCAAGTAAGGCCCCTAGTTTATAGGCCAAGAACGTTCACAGAGCTTTCCCTAAAGAGGTACTTTCTGAGCAACGCCAGCAGTCACGTTTCCAAAGTTTTCCCTTGACGGTACTTTCTGAAACCCGCTCCGCAAACAACAACAATAACATTTCTTTCAACAGAGTCCCAGGTCCAACAGATTCTCAGAGTTCAGACAGTTTCCAGGCAAAGCCCAAGTGCGTTTCCAGAATAATATATGATTCAGAAACAATTAAGATTTCGACTAATAGTGCTACTCTATAAGAGTGCGTTCGCCGAGGATCCCAGATCAACCCAATGCGCAAGCGTATAGCCTACTAGTTCGGGGGAAGATGCTGTGTCCATCGTAGAAACACCCTCGGATACTTATACAACCGCCAAGACACTGTTACAAAGCCCAAAACACAATCCCAATGAGTCAAAAGTCCGTTTATCCGTCTCTTTAACCGCGTTTCCGTCGGTTGTTCTTCTGAGCGTCGCCTCCCATTGGTTCCCAACTGTGAGCACGCCATGTTCCCTTGCCAATTACGAGGCAGGAACCTGTCAGCAGCACCCCTGTATTATTCAGAGGGTGTGTCGATCACCGATAGATCGGCACTGCATCTCGTTCGTCCTGTTTCTGCTTCAACTCAAGTTTCCCCTTGGTTCCAAGTACGGAACTTGATAGTACTCCTTTGTAGGTCTCGGTAGATACCCGTTTCTCTAGGGTTTCCCAGAAAGGGTTCTTGAGAAAGAACCTTAGAACGCCTTTAGAGTTGTGATCCGGATCCACAGAATAGCCGACCACCTGTTTCGGTGTATCCGCATCCAATGGAAACCGGCAACTCTGGCAACCGAAACACTCGTGACCGAACGCGTCTCCCTTAGCGTCTCAACACAACACAACACATTGCCAACTCCCGTTCCCTTGACCCATTTCCGTTGTTTAAGTGAATGTTGGAAACAAGTCAAAAGAAGTTCCTTGACTTATTATCTGGCTGCACGTTTCCCTTACAGTTTTCAGGGCGAGACTAGCCAATGGACGTTCTAATTCCTTAGAACGTCCACCCGTTTCCCTGTGGTTCGCCCAACAGCTACCAGGAACCAGTACTGTTGCATAGAAACAACAGTTTCAGCAATGAGCACGATCAGAAACACGCAAAATTACGTGTATCTAACCATGGCCCAATTACTGGCTTATCATCTCCCCCATTTTAAAATCTTGACCGCCCTCGGTCAAGCGGTCGAAGACTTCGGCAATGATACCCCGCGTTTCTGTTGCGAAGCCATACTCTCATGGCCTGTCACTCATGTCCAAGTGCCGAGGTACCGCCGGCATCCAAAATAGAATACCGGATCCGCATGACGTGATCATGCCTCGGTTCCTCAAGATGCCGATCACAGATGCCCACATAGTAGTAGGTCCAAGCGTCCGTTCTCGGTTCCACATCCCCAAACGACTACAAAGTCGTTTCCGCCTCGTATGTTTCTTCAAAAGTCCTGTTTCCAACTCATGTTGAACTCAGACTTGTGATCCCCGCCGTCCCTGGCGCTAGAATTGGCTAATTATAGCCAATTCAAATTAGAAGCTCGAAACAGAGTTTTGGAATATGTTTTATTCCAAAACACCCGTTTCTAGGCTCTTCCACGGCCGCGGCGAGTTCTCTGCAGCGACACCTGACTTATGAAAATTTTCACAAGTCCGCGTCTCCCACGCTTCTCTCCTCTCACCACCATGTCCGACAACGAATCTGTCGACCTCGCTCCCCTCACTGACGACGAGTGCGCTTCGAGCGTCGCCAGTACTGCTGCCTCCGCTTCTCACACCCTCGTTCCCCGTTATTCCTTTTCTTATCCCACCTTCGAGCTCAAAGAGAAGGCGCCGTCTTTCCAGCCGCACCCTTTCTGGGATGCACTGTCGTCCTCCGCTGGTCGCCCCCTCGCAAAGCTCTCGGTGGTCTGCCGCCATCCCAAGTTCGAGATCGACGAGGAGACCGCCAATGGCGTCCTCAACGAGGCCCTGCCCGCCTTCGTACGCTCGCCACTACGTCTCCTTTTCTCCTCATTCACTGTTTCTTCCCCGTTTCCAGCGTCTCGCCGCCTCTAAATTGGACAGTAGCGGACCTCTTCCACCGGACATCACGGTCGCCCTGGCGGGCATCGCGTACCTCATTGAGAAGAACGAGGCTGTCTCCAAGGAGTGGCAATTCTTCCCGTATCCTGAAACCGACGAGGTGCGTTTCCAATTCCACCTCTCTCGTTCCCCGGGTTAATGCCACTTCCCCTTTCTAGATCCCAGCTTGTGCCCTCGGCACTTCTCCTCCCCGCGTCAAAGCCGGAGCGAAGGGCCCTTCCAAGGACGCCATCAACAATGCTCCTCATCTGAGCATGCGTCTCAAGCTGACCAGGAAACCCTCTCCCGTGGCTGACAGCCCTCCTCCCGACACCGGTAAACGTCAGCCCGCTAAGAAACGCAAGGCGCAGCCTAAGTAAGCCGTCCACCTTCATCTCTTTCAGTCTCCTAGGCTTATAGTTTTTCAGGATGCCGAAATCTCTGGCCAATATCGACGACGAGTCTAGCGAGGATGAGGCGCCTCCTTCCAAGGTAAGCAACTCATCCCCTTACGCTTTTAGACACCTTTTCATGTTTCTTCCCAGCGCACCAAGACCTCTGGAAAGGGGAAGGAACCGGAGCCCAGTACGCTGTGGAGGGGGCGGATGGCCGAGGCGTGGAAACGGGGCAATCGGTCGTCTCCACAGTTCATCGGTGGTTGACTTGATTTTCGCATTATATTTCGTTTCATGCCGATTATTTCCATCATAACTACCTTCTGTTTCCACATCGTTTTCGTCTTCTTATCCAGCTTACTGACTCAATTATTTTATAGAAGTTCTGTACAGGATTTCGTTCTTCGGACGACGAGCGCTTAGCCGGCGCTATTCGGACTTAGAGTCCGAATAGCGTCATATTTTGTTTTACCCGCACAGTCACGGGCAAGATTTCAAGATCGTAAACCCAAGGCAAGCCCCGAGTATTCATCGGGCACCTACCATCCTCCTCCTTCGTTCAACATCCCCGGTGACGTTCCCGGGCGTCGCCGATTTAGTTCGGTTACAGGGGTATTTTTAACATAGTCTTATTTTACTTATCGTCATGTACAAATTTTCTGACAGGTGACCGAACCGGCGGACGCTGCTGAAACCCAGGGACGTAGGTCTAGCGGAGAAGGGTGCTGTTGCGGGGCAGCACCGGGGCCGTTGGCGGGCGGCCCCCCTCGCTTCTTTTGCGGAATTCGGACCGAGTCATTGCGAAAACTCGCATACCCTGGGTGTAGGAAGCGGACGTTCGTAAAGTCACCTGGAATATTGCCTTGACATGGGCTAGATAGTATGTTTTTATTTTAGTAGTGCAGCCCCGACGGCCTTTGAGTACGGGCGCGTCGGGTGTCAAACATTATGTACATTATTTACGGATCAATTACCTCACCTTCTTGCTTGCCTCCTACCACCATCTCGGGTGCCACGACACAATCCAAGTCGCGTCAACGGAACGTATTACGTCTCGTTAACATTCAACGCTTCAATTACGAACCTCAACGCACCTCTTACGGACGCTTTTTCGGTCGGATCGGCCCCGGCTGTCAGCGATTCATATAGTCGTGATAAGCGCAGACTTTCGCTCGTGCTTTGCGCAGAATACCCGACGCTTTTCAACGCTACCAAACGATTTGACGACGAACCGTAGAACTGGTATAGAACGCTTACGTTCTAGACCATTCACGAATATTCTCCTCGCGTCCAGATTTTGCCTACGAAATCCTGGACCCATACTGTTACCTTGCTCGGGCAAAATCAGCCTAACCCGTATTTTCTACGATACGTACAGCTACCCGTCCCCCTTACGATTACCTTGCTTTCTCGTCCTACGCTCCCAATTTTCTCTTCCCACTTTTATCCCCACATCGAACCACCTGTAGGGTATTTCCCTCTTCTTCAGTGGTGACCACCGCAGGGGGAATTATTCTTGGAATAGTTCACCGGGGATTTAGTGGATATTTCCGCTGGATTCGTTTGCCGATTGCTTTGCGCTCGGCGTTTATCAAGACTCGTCTACCCCATCTTCTCCTTCCGAAATCTCGTTGCATCCTGACGACTCGGATTACCTCCCCACCTCCTTGATACCGTCTATCACCATCACCCCACCAGTACCTTCTCCATCATCATTACCTTCCGTATCGACCGTTTCCTCCCTTACATCCACACCTTCCTCATCGTCTTCTATTTCCCCGTTACCTACTACTACTACCATGTCGACAAAGATACAGGCACTCGTACCATTGCCTATACCTCGTACTTCCGAGGCGCCATCCTTTGATGGGATGGGTCTGACAGAATTCCTGTCGATCCTGAAACAGCATGGGGAGCGCGCTGGAATATCCGAGGATGATCTCGTACCGCACATCCTCCAGTATTGTACTGAGGATGTTAAGCGTGTTTTGAGACACTCCGCCGAGCTGAAGCCGTCTGCAAATGACTGGGCTGCAGCTGAGGAGGAGATGCGATCTCTATATGGATCTGAGGATCAGCCAGCTCGTTTTACGGTCGAGGACTTGCGTCAATTTTGCAACGAGACCAGCGCCAAGCCTCCGTTCGAGACTCGTGGTGAAATTGAGATGTACCAAAGGCGTTTCAAGGAAATCGCGGGGACTCTTTTGGACGAGAGCATGATCACGCAAAAGGAGTACGACCTCCATTTCGTGACGGGTCTTCCCAAGAAGACTTTCAAATATGTCGACAACAAGCTGCCTGCAGCCAATCGAGTAATCACCAACCCCCCGAAAATGAGAGAGGTGCGTAAATTACTTGATGGGATGTTCGTTCCGAATTCGTTGCAAACCTTTGCACGAAATAATTTCATGGCGGAAACCGAGACGCAAACGACGCCAGTGGCTACGAAACCGGCCCAACGAGTCGTGCGTTTTGAACCGGAGCCTGTTGTGGTACCTCCCGCAGCTCCGGTACGGGAACAAGTCTCAATGGACGATATCGTGAACCGGTTGGATAAGTTGTCGATATCCAATGCGGAGTTGCGTTCCTTGATCGAGAGTAGACCAGCGACGGTGACTGGAGGTGGACCCCCTCGTCCGTTGACGCCTGACCAAAACAAGCGATGCTTCGTTTGCGGTCAAATGGCTGGGCAGGGTGGATTGCACAAGTTGGGGTGGAAGAACTGCCCTACTACTTACGATTTATTCAAGGAGCACTTGGTTTCCACGGACAACAACGGACGTCTTTTGGCGGCGGATGGCACGGAGCTACCACCGGCTTCTCGCGAGGCCGGAGGTGTTGCTCAACTTCTTCGTGGACGGCGAGATGCGGCTGCAGGTGGTAATACCGCGGCAGTCGTGGCTCAGTTCGAGGGCCACAACGCGTTGGGCGGCAGCGTCCTGGCGGTATCTGCGGATGACGAGAACATGTACTACACAGACCCTGCGCTTCGCAGTGGACGTGATACGAGTACGCGGCACGACTCCTATGCTAGACCCAACCAAGCTAAGGGGAAGGAGACTGCATCGAAACCTCCGACGCAAAATCAAAACCCCCCGCAGCCGCCAGCGGCTGGACCTTCGAACGAGCAACGTCGTGATCCTCCTCCTCATATGAAGCCTCCCCCATCGATTCCTGTTCCGCCGATGCATCCGTTAAACACGGAAGAAGGCTGGCGCCAACGTGAAAAGCAGCAGAAATCAGGAGAACGGCCGAAAAATAAAGAGGATGCGGAAATGACCGACGCGGCGAGGGAAGCAGTGGCGTTTCACCTCCAATCTCCAAGAAAGTGTTAATATCGGCAGCGTTTATGACAAGACCATGGACGCCCAGGCTACTCTCTCGGTCCGGGAGATTTTTGCGATTTCCCAGGCGATGCAGAAGAGACTCCAGGAGGACACTCACCGTCGACGCGAGTACGTGACCAACGTCGGGGAATACGAGATCTTCTCGCCCGAAGTTGCGTCTGCGGCAGCGGAGGGTACGATCGAAACCGGCGGATTCCAACCCAAGCTGGTACTACATCTCGGCAACCAGGACGAGGAGAACGCGTTGCAGGACCATTTTACGAGTCTTCACGCCGTACCACACCTGGCGTCTCGTTTCTTGGCATTCGCTACGGGCTTGGTGACCGTAAAAAATCAAAGGCTACGAAGTTCGAGCCCTAGTCGACACGGGATCAGAACTGAATTTAATTTCGAACGCTTTGGTCAACTCGGTCGGTCTTCCTGTCGACATCGACGGTACGCGTTGGTCGCTCTCTGGGGTCCATGGCGGCGCGGACCGTCTGATGGGGCTCTGTCGTAACGTGGACATGGATATCGGCGGGCACAATTTCAAGCATCATCTCTTCATCTCGCGCAACAGCCCTGGGCGCCAGGAGATTATCCTCGGCCAGCCTTGGATCCAATGGTTTGCAGGTCGCATCGACTTTGCACGCGAGGGCTCGATGGATTTGCTGCTCTGGAAAGACGGGGATCGCACCCACCGACCTACTATCACGGTTCGGCTCCTGCGTCCGGGCAACGAGCGTAACCAATCCGACTTCAACAATACTCCGGAGGTTACGGCGGCTGAGTACGACTATGGAGACGACTACGACGAGGATTTTCAATAAGCGATGCGCTTGGCCCTCCCGAAAGAGGCGTATCTTGCGGAAGTAGTGGGCCGATCTCTTGAGGCTCTACTCGGTAACCCCGAATTCGCAGAACATACTTCATTTTTGTCCGCATATCCTCCTTCTTCATTTGACGATATTCTTTATCAAGTAGCAGCGGCATCTTGTGTTTTCAATCCCGTAGATACTCCGTGGACGCGACGCACCTTCATACCAGACTCTACCATAGATCCTTTACCATCCGCAGACTCACATGTTTCATTCCCACAGGCATTTTCATTCCCCGTTCGCCGGCGATACAAACCGGTGCATCGCAAAGTGCGGCCCGGTACCGACGTATATGCCGAACCCCAGCGCGCAGGTATTCAAACCTGTCATCATCCCTACGCCCGAACCACTTCCGGTACAACCCCCTCGACTCGCGGACTTCGTACCCACGGAACGTCTGACTCGGGAACGACTCGAAATCATCCTCTCTGCGATTCCGGCCAGCTATCTGCTGCCCGCGGAGGTGGATCTCTTCGTTCACATCCTATGGCGTCGACAGAAGGCGATCGCGTTCACTGACCTGGAACGTGGCTTCTTTTCGCGCGAATATTTCCCCGACTACGAAATTCCCATCATTGAACACACGCCATGGCAAGATCCCCCCATTCGCATCCCTCTGGCCATCGAGGCTGAAGTGCAGCGTTTATTGGAGCAGCAGATCGCTGCTGGGAAATTCGAACCTTGTACGGCGAGCTACCGCTGCTCAATCTTTGCAGTGGAAAAGGCTGGTGGTGGCGGATTGCATTTGGTGACGAATTTAGGGTCCTTAAACCAATACGTGATACGGGACTCGTTTGTTATGGTTGCGCTGATCTTTTTGCAGGTTTCGATGGACGAATTTTAGCGGTCGTTTCGAGGCCACTGACTGGGGCGCACTCTCCGGTTGGCGCGCTTCAGCAAACGTGTCTTCCGCAGGGCTATTCGAACGCAGTGCCGGAGTTCCAGCGATGTACTACGCATGTCATCGAACCGGAGATTCCGAAGCACGCGAACGTTTCATGGACGATGGCGCTATGAAGGGCCCACGCACGGACTATAACGGCGAGCGGATTCCTGAAAATTCAGGGATTCGTAGATTCGTATTCGAGTACGCTCAAGTCTTTGACCGATTTCTCCTACGTCTGGAGACAGCGGGCATTACGGCTTCGGGGAAGAAGTTGGTCCCAATCACGCCGCGTCTCAAGATTGTGGGCTCGATAGTCTCCCACGAGGGATGGCATCTGGCACATGGTATTGTGGCGAAGGTCATGAAGTGGGGACCGCTTCGGAACACCTCCGAAGTACGCCAGTTTCTTGGAACGGCCGGTGTGGGACGCAAGTGGATTCCTCATTTTTCCACGATCGCCAAACCTCTCACGATCCTACTACACAAAACGGACGCGGAGTTCTTCTTCGGTTCGGACGCACGGGAGGCGCAGGAGAAGCTCAAACGGGCGATCTCCTCGGCACCGGTGCTGGTAACTGTCGACTACGATCTGGCGCGTCTTGCACATCCGAAGCCTAGGGACTCCGACCACGGACTGGTTGTCGCCTCGGTAGATTCATCCATTCACGGATCCGGTTGGGTCGTATTCCAGATCCTCGTGGCGAAATCAATTCAAAAGAAACCAGCAATATTCGGGTCGTGCACCTTTAACGACGTCGAATCTCGTTATTCCCAGCCCAAGGTCGAGCTATACGGCGTCTTTCGCGCATTCAAGGACCTGCGACATCGGATTTGGGGAATCTTCTTTCGTCTTGAAACCGACGCGAAATTCCTCGCGAAGATGATTCAAACACCTGATCTCCCCAATGCGCCGATGACTCGCTGGATCAGTTATATCAACCTCTTCGACTTCGAGGTCCAGCACGTACCGGGCAAAGATCACCCAGCCGATGGTCTTTCGCGCAGGCAGCGTACGGACGAGGACTCAGACGAGTCGGACGCTGAAGAGTACTTATCAAAATTTCTTGGACACGCATCCCTCCTCCGAAACACTTCCCACTATACCTCGATCCTAGATACTATAGATTTCTCGTCTCGTTTCTTGCTTCCCTCATCTCTAGTTAAATCGTTTCTCTGGTCCATTCACGATCTCCATCTCCGTTTCCGTATTTCTCCCACCTATTACGTTACATTGGACACGTCCTCATATTCGTTCTCAATTTCGTCTTATTCAATTCCTTCTTATCGCACACGTATACCCCCTCCTGCACCCCTATTTTCCCAATCCCTCTTACGTCTGATCCCAGACGACGGGCTCTCGTTTCTGGACTCTAGGGTTCGGAAGGTCCCCAGCGAGCGTAGCGAATACGTTTTGCTGGGGGACGAGACAATTTTTGCACCTTCGTCACGTATGTGAACGAGCTCGATTCGTCGAGCGAAATACCCACCTGCGTTATCCACGTGCACGCTGTGAAGGCGATCGAGTCGCTGGAGCAATGGGCTGAAATCATGACTTTTCTGAAGTCAGGACGGATCCCAAATCGCATTCTTTCATCCCGGAGTCCTGTTAAGGCGGAACGCCAATTCGTCAAACGGGCGAAGCGGTATTTCCTGCTGAGCGGGTACCTCTGGATGCATTCGACCAAAGGACACCCTCCCCGACGCGTTATTACTGACCAGAACAGGCGCAAGGATATTCTTGCAGAGGCACATAACCAGGTCGGACATACGGGGCGGAACTCGATGTTTCGCTACCTCTTTGACCGGTATTACTGGCCGAACCTCTACGACGACATCGCGATGTTCATCCGATCGTGCTTGGTTTGTCAAATGCGCTCGAAAACCAAGCCCCTCATCCCTTATTCACCTTCGTGGGTCTCAACGATCTTACGACATTTCCACCTCGATACAATCGAGATGTCGAAGGTCGGCGTGGGTGGATTCAAGTATATCATGCACGCAGTCGACGTCGCTTCCTGTCACCAGGAGGCGAAGCCGGCTATTCACAACAACGCGGAGACATGGGCGAAGTTTATCTACAACGAACTAATCTGCCGTTTCAGCTGCATCCCATTTATAACGGTTGATGGAGGCGGCGAGTTCAAGAGCGTCGTCCGGATTCTGCTCGAGAAGTTTAACGTTACGGTTATCGTGTCTTCAGCGTATCATCCGCACAGCAACGGGCCGGTCGAGCGATCGCACAAGGACTTTGAAGAGAGTCTGGTTCGCGTGTCTGCCAGGCATCCGGGTCGATGGCCAGAGTACATTCCAGCGGTGCTCTTCGCGATGCGGGTCACGGCGCATCGAGCGCACGGCTACTCCCCGTACTTCCTGCTATATGGCGTTCATCCAGTCTTCGCATTCGACATTTACGACCACACCTGGCAGACGCTGGACTGGCACGACGTCAAGTCGTACGCCGATCTTATCACCCTTCGAGCACAGCAAATCCTGCGACGAGACGAGCTTCTTACCCCAGCGCTGGAGGATCTTCGCCGTTCGCGCCTTCGTTCAATCGAACACATGAACAAGAAGATGTGTTACCATTCATTCAAGGACTTCGAGCCGGGTATGTGGGTGTGGCGCCACGAGACGCACCTAGAGAACCAGCACGGCCAAAAAGAGGAAATGCGATGGTCTGGACCGTATATCGTTCACGAGAAACATCCAAACGACGTCTTTACGTTGCGGGAGCTCAACGGAGTGGTCATTCGCGGAACGGTTACAGTGCACCGACTTAAACTGTTCTACTACCGCCCGGATAGACAAACACTGAAAAGCGTAACTGGTGCAGCATCCATCGTCCCATCGGCCTCTTCCCTCGTCATCCTGGAACATGTTAACGTCCACAGCTCATTCGACAACCCACGACTTGTTTCGTTTCAATCCCCCGATCCGTGCCGATTCATTGAATAGGAGTGTTCCAGCTTCTACCATCCTGCCTCCTGTCCCCTAAACGATGCCGAGGTCGTCATCGAAACCCCCCGCACTGTGGAGGGGGCGGATGGCCGAGGCGTGGAAACGGGGCAATCGGTCGTCTCCACAGTTCATCGGTGGTTGACTTGATTTTCGCATTATATTTCGTTTCATGCCGATTATTTCCATCATAACTACCTTCTGTTTCCACATCGTTTTCGTCTTCTTATCCAGCTTACTGACTCAATTATTTTATAGAAGTTCTGTACAGGATTTCGTTCTTCGGACGACGAGCGCTTAGCCGGCGCTATTCGGACTTAGAGTCCGAATAGCGTCATATTTTGTTTTACCCGCACAGTCACGGGCAAGATTTCAAGATCGTAAACCCAAGGCAAGCCCCGAGTATTCATCGGGCACCTACCATCCTCCTCCTTCGTTCAACATCCCCGGTGACGTTCCCGGGCGTCGCCGATTTAGTTCGGTTACAGGGGTATTTTTAACATAGTCTTATTTTACTTATCGTCATGTACAAATTTTCTGACAGGTGACCGAACCAGCGGACGCTGCTGAAACCCAGGGACGTAGGTCTAGCGGAGAAGGGTGCTGTTGCGGGCAGCACCGGGGCCGTTGGCGGGCGGCCCCCTCGCTTCTTTTGCGGAATTCGGACCGAGTCATTGCGAAAACTCGCATACCCTGGGTGTAGGAAGCGGACGTTCGTAAAGTCACCTGGAATATTGCCTTGACATGGGCTAGATAGTATGTTTTTATTTTAGTAGTGCAGCCCCGACGGCCTTTGAGTACGGGCGCGTCGGGTGTCAAACATTATGTACATTATTTACGGATCAATTACCTCACCTTCTTGCTTGCCTCCTACCACCATCTCGGGTGCCACGACACAATCCAAGTCGCGTCAACGGAACGTATTACGTCTCGTTAACATTCAACGCTTCAATTACGAACCTCAACGCACCTCTTACGGACGCTTTTTCGGTCGGATCGGCCCCGGCTGTCAGCGATTCATATAGTCGTGATAAGCGCAGACTTTCGCTCGTGCTTTGCGCAGAATACCCGACGCTTTTCAACGCTACCAAACGATTTGACGACGAACCGTAGAAACTGGTATAGAACGCTTACGTTCTAGACCATTCACGAATATTCTCCTCGCGTCCAGATTTTGCCTACGAAATCCTGGACCCATACTGTTACCTTGCTCGGGCAAAATCAGCCTAACCCGTATTTTCTACGATACGTACAGCTACCCGTCCCCCTTACGATTACCTTGCTTTCTCGTCCTACGCTCCCAATTTTCTCTTCCCACTTTTATCCCCACATCGAACCACCTGTAGGGTATTTCCCTCTTCTTCAACGCCCGTCGTGCCCGGCCGTCTGCGTTCATCGACCAAGGCCGAGACCACTGCTCCTAACCCGAAGAAGGGTCTGGTACGCCCGTTTCCATCGATCTCCCTCCACCTCTCTCCCTGATTATCCTCACAGGGATCTGTGGACGAACAGATCGAGGCCATGATTCCCGAGATCCGCGAGAAACTGCGGGAGATGATGCTAGAGAAGAAGAAGCAGGGTTTCCGTAAGCACCCCACTTCATCTCGTTTCTAGCCCTCTTGACGCCCTAACCCTGCCTGCCCAGGTTACATTCGCCATAACGAGACCCGCAACACCCTGACGCTCACGCTCTCCGCGTTCCAGGGACACCGGACATATATTCCCAACAACACGTTCGGACCCACGCCGCCGCCGAAGGAAAAGGGCGAGCTCCCCAAAGAGCCCCTTGTCGAACTCGTTCGCTTTTCAGCGATTGAGTACGAGCAGGTTCTTCAGG